>JAANQP010000062.1:0-104486 GCA_011320165.1 Fusarium protoensiforme
TTTTTATAAGATTATTATAACTTCTTTAAGCTATTATATAACCTCGTTAATTAAGTATACCTTTTTAAGACTTCTCTAGCTACTTGTTTAACCTTATATAACTAGCTTTAAGGTTATATACAAGATCCAATCCGACATATCAACCCTGCAATTTACCTCCTTGCTGAGCACGCAACTTGCTTACCTTAACTCCGAGAGCTCGTCATGTTAAGGTTCCAAGACGCGTATATCACTCCACAATAGGCCCGAGCGCATTGCCATTGAATCACAGGCATGCTTGCTTGGCGATGTACTTCATGTAGATACGTATAGTATGTCAATAGGATCGTTGGATGTATAATGAGTGTTCAAAAGTCATCTCTGAATAGCAGTTGTCTTTGACATCAAGTCTTCACTCAGCTTTCAAGTCCTTCTACTCCTATCCCATCATGTCTCTGTCAAACAACACTATCCGCGCTGTCCAGTTCACCGGCACTCTTTACGAGGTCAACGTGACGAATATCCCGGCTCCTGTTATACAGAACCAGAAAGATGCCATCGTCCGCATCACTACTTCTGGCATCTGCGGCTCTGATCTTCACTACTACCGCGGCGTCGCCGGCGGAGGTGCAACCCCTTATACTTTTGGCCATGAAGCCATCGGGGTTGTGTCTGAAGTTGGCGATGCTGTCACGGGCGTGTCCCCGGGCGACTATGTTGTCATCTCTGACACTATAAATGATGGCCGCCTGCACTTGGGTGTCGAGTCCGAAGGCGATACGTACTTTGGCGCTGGTGAAGGCGTTGACGGTCTCCAAGGCAAGTCGATCCTCTCCGGGACTTGGGAATTCCAACCGAATCAGATGCCTAATCTTCAACAACAGCCGAGTATGCACGCGTGCCAGTTGCTGACCAGAACCTTATCCCCGTTCCCCTGACCAGGAACACCACCAGCCGCTCCAAGGAGCAGGACTACCTTACCGTGGGCGACATCTTCGCCACTGCCTGGTCCGGCGTCAGCTGGTCTGGCTTCGAGCCTGGCGACTCTGTCGCTGTCTTCGGTGCCGGTCCTGTCGGTCTGCTCGCCGCCTACTCTGCCAAGCTCCGCGGTGCCTCCCGTGTCTATTCTGTCGATCATGTCCAGGCGCGTCTTGACCTGGCCGAATCCATCGGTTCCATCCCCATCAACTTTGTCGAGTCCGATCCAGTTCAACAGATCCTCAAACATGAACCCAACGGTGTCAAGCGCTCTGTCGATGCTGTAGGATTTGAGGCTCTGAACGCTGACCTCGAGTACGAACCGGGTATCTTGATCCGTCAACTTCTCGATGTTACTCAGCCCAACGGCGGTGTTGGCGTTGTCGGCGTCTACGGCTCTGCACCCAATGCCATCTTTTCCCCCGGAGCCCCCGTCATTCCAAACAACATTACCTTCCCTGTTGATCTCTTCTTCGCAAAGTCTATTTCTCTCAGGGCCGGTGTTGTTGACCCGCGACAGGTGGCTCCTGAGCTCGTCCGTCTCATTGCTAGTAGCGAGGCCCGACCCAGCTTCATTACCACTGCCGAGATTACTATTGATGAGGCGCCCGAGTATTTCCGACGCTTCAATCGCAGCGAAGAGATCAAGGTCTTCATTCACTTTGACTAAGGGGAAGCGAACATTTGGAGGTCTGAGATTTTCGGTTCGAGATCTTCAAGTCCAGCTCTGAGATTAGCAAGCAGTGGTTTATGTGAGATACTGCATTAGAAGCGGCTTGCCTTCCATAGAGCTCCTGAGCGTATTCATTCTGTAGATATGAGTCTTACAACATTGATTCTCAACTCCTTTTTTTTTCCCTAGTTTTCAGTTTAAGTTTGCGTCTAAACACAGGCGGGGAGGATATATGATCAGATATACAGTATCTACTAGTTAAAGATTGCTTCAGACATCTGAGTACTATGGAAAGTCACGAAGCTCGTCTACCTTGAGAATCACTTGTTGACATTTTGAATGGTTACGATAGGGTTACCAATATTCACATTCTTACATCAGTTTCTGGGGCAGTCCAAAACACGTATCCAAGCTACACTAGCTAGGATAGTTACGTTTTCAAGATTAAGTGAAATAAGATATAACTCCTCCATTCCAACGCAACACAAAATCTAGCTACATTTACTCAGAGTGTGGGGGAATAGGCTTGGGGCGCTCAACGAAATCAAATACTGCACGAGTGTTGGACCAAAAGATATCCTTGGGTCCCTTGGGCGCCTCCTTGGAGCCCGTCAAGAAGCTATGAGGGAACCCGGCCCTCCACCCATACGCGTTGTCGATCTCTTCCATGTCCTCAGAGGTAAGCTTGAGGCCCAGAGCATCAATGTTACCCTCGAGATGCGAGATCTTGCGACCACCCACTATGGGGAACACGTAGGGAGCCTTGTGCAGAACATAGGCCAGGGCAACACTGGTAATGAGCGTCCCGTGTCGGTCAGCAACCTTCTCCAGGACAGCCGCAACCTGTGCTTCGTTGCCCTGAATGGCTGGGTCGTCGCCAGCGGCGCGACCACCCTCCTTGGGAACCTTGGATGACTTGAAAAGGCCGCTACCGAGGGTTCCCCAGGGGGCAAGGGCCATGCCCTCTTCAAGAGCCATGGGGATAATCTCACGCTCAAAGTCGCGGTTGGCGGCGGACCACTGGCCTTGGTAGACAGAGAACTGACGCAGACCGTGCTGACGGGCATAGTCATTGGCCTTGACGACGACCCATGCCGGGGTATCGCTAATGCCGAGATAGAGAACCTTGCCGGCCAAGACGAGGCGGTTGAGGGACTGCATCAGCTCAGGGATGGAGGTCGTGAGGTCGTAGTAATGAACGTAGAAAATGTCGATGTAGTTGGTGCGCAACTTCTTCAACGCCGCCTCAACAGCAATGGTCAAGCTCTTGGTGCCATTGCCGCCATAGTGGCTCTGTTGTTTATCCGTCTCGTGTGCCTTATAGGTGTCGGTGTACTTGGTGGCAAGCACAAACTCGTCTCGTCGGCCGGTTTTCTCGAGCCATTCGCCAATCCATTGCTCAGACTCTTCTCCTTGATAGGAGTTGGCCCTGCAGAGGCGGCAATCATGTCAACTTGATCCTTACAAGCAGAGCGGTCAACCATAAGCCAGTATTGGAGAACTTACGTGTCAATGAAGTTCCCACCCTTTGAGTAAAAGAAATCGAGAATGCCGAAAGTGGTCTCTTTGTCACAAGCACCCATCATATCCTTCCAGAATTCACCAAAGTTCATACCGCCCAGGCAAAGAGGCGAGACGAACGTGCCGGCCGAAGGCGCCAGGAGTCGGTGTCGGCCGAGAAGGCTACGGGGAGGGGGGGGACCAAAGCTCATAGTGGTGAATTGCGAGGGATAGGAAGCACAGCGTTGTTGATGAGAAGGATGTCACGATGAGTGCATGCCCTAATGTTTATAAACTACTGTTGTTTGTCGGACTTAACGGAATTCAAAGTAAGCCATGAGATGGCGTGGCTTTGCCGTTCAGATTTGACCGAGTGTTAGCCCGCCCTGAATACGCCATTGATACGGACTCCGGATTTCCGCGGGGAGCGTGAAGGTATGGTGTACTTACGGGGACGTGGAGACTAACCTGGTTCACCGGGCCAAGTTTATATTAAACTGAAAAGCTAAGTCTAGAGCAGTTATAAATTATAAAAATATATATTTAATACAAAAATATTATTATATATATAAACTTTATATTACCTAAAATAAGAATTAAATATATAAGTTCCTTATTTTAGCTCCCCCATGAACCGACTCGCCGCCTAAGTGTGAGCGGCTCAAGTCCACTTGCCGTGTCATCGCCGTGCATTGTCTGAAGTGGTCATTATGCCAAGGCATGTAATTTTCTAGGAACAGGCTTTATGGTCTCGTTTCAGAGAGGACTGGACCGTGAGGAGCCAAAGGGCGGTGGGGTTTGCCTGGTCCTCCCCTTGTGGGGACATAGGGTAGGCAACTTTGCCAGGGCAGATATCAGGTCGACAACAAACATGTCGAGTTAACCAAGACCGAGCATGCCTGAGTTTGTTTGTGAGCTTGTTAGTGTTCTCTGAAATGCCAGGTCTGGATTTAATTCCGTGTGGATAAACACATCTGAATGAACCAAGCATAGCAATCCGCAGACATGGAGACCATGCCTTGGAGCGTGAACCAACACCACGGAACTGGAACTCGACTATAGTTCTCTCAACAACACAGACAAGACTACCAATCCAGTGATAGAGTGGATATTCCATGCTGTAAATTTGCTTTCTGGCATATATCATAGCGGATACCCGACCGCAATAGTCATGTCCGGGTTCGAAGCGATCTTGCCCATCGTCCCCGGCTCCCCACACTCGAGATTCCCGTTACCAAAGTTCAAAGGCCGTACTGCTTCAGCACGTAATAGCGGGATCATGCAATTGCTGATTATAACGAGGTCTGTTGTCTCACCTACTGTCAATATCACTGCACAATTAGGGATTTCTCACTTCGCATAGGGGTCTGAATGCACTCGCATTCAACATCAACTGTTAACAAGACAAGGGGATAAAAGAGTAACGAGGGCAAGCCACTAGGTTTTCTCCAACGACAATAAAATAAAAACTAAACAAATGGGAAAACGTGAAAGATGCTTGCCAAAAGCATCCAATGCCACTTGACGCCCCTTACTCACCCCAAACTCCAAGCATCCACCACCACTGCCTTTCAACAACACTTGTTGTCATATAAGAAGCACTCGCCTCCAATCTATCACGCTGCACTGGTAGCATCCTAAAGTCTAGTCCGCGTCCTCCATGACCTCAAAGTCTTGATTGCCAGCGTCAAAGGAAGTCTCCTCATCGGTGTTGAGGGAAGTATCCTGACTCGATCCGGTATAGTCTTTGATCAGCATGCACTGATACCAGGCCTCCTCAGCCCTGTTCAGACGCTCCTCACAAATCTTGACCTCGGTGTACATGCTGAGGTCCCGCAGCAGGTCAAGGACGTCGTACGTACACTCAGACGAGTCATCGTCTCTGGCCAGCTTGCAGAGCACCTCCATAAACGCTGAAGGCTCCGCGTCGCGTGCCCACTCGAGCAGACGGCATTGTATCTTAATCCAAGTCACGACCCAGTCCGCATCCATGCTGCCACCCGCAAGACGGCACTCGATAGTACGCCGGCCGTTTTTGGCTCGCCCTTCGCCCGGGGTCATGGCTTCGGGAGTGTTTGCCGCCCAGTTGCTACTGGCATACCGGTAATCGCCTTCATTCTTGCTCATCAACATTGCAATTTGATGCACGCCGACATCACAGGCAAGGAGCTCCTTGACTCCAGGCCAGGTGAGCTTCCACGAATCTGCGACTGGGTGGCTTGTCGGCTCATACCGATCCGCGATCTTGCCGTCATTCTTAATCACCTCTATGTCGAGTTGTTTCTGCCTGGGGCGGTTTGCCTCCAGAAACGATTTCGGCGTTGAACCAGGAGGAGGGAAAGGTGGAAGACCCACGCCTGCAAGGTCAAAGTCAACCTGCGGTGGCAGCTCACGCGTGATGGATTCACCATCGAGCCGCGCTTCCTCCGCAGGTGATAGCAAGAACTCATGCCCTTCTATCTCGCGTGTCTGTCTCCGCGCATTAGAATCCGACTTCTTGGGGCGGAAGAAGGGCTTGCTGTTGGGCATCTCCCAGTCTGAGTCATCGCTGGGACACTCGGGGTCCAAGCCCAGATTGTCTTGGGGATTCGTACGAGCATTTTCCATGTCCTCAATGTGCTGGCGAAGCTTTTGACGAGATACGACTGGGGCCTCCCCTAATTTCCTCGTTCGCCCGATGAACCGAGGGATCCAGCTCGATACGCAAGTGGCCACGCCGTGAGCCTGCTGGGCATTTACACCCTTTGACAGGTCAGTATAGGCGATGCGGCGATTCGAATTCGAATACCTGGTCGCGCTCCTGCCTGGGCAGTGTAGGGTGGACACAATGTTGTCGGTTGCCCAAAGGAGAGCAGCATAGTTCCTCATGGCCCGCATGTCCAAATGGTGAGGACCATTCCCAAGGTGAACATGCAATCCGCATGTGTTATTCACCCGGACTCGGAAGTTAGTCGTCAATAATCGGATGACGGCCCCGACAAGCCGGAATGCCTCATCACAGGCATATAGTGGCGGGCTAATCAGTTCAATATTGTCCCATTCGACATCCCGATCGTCAGGTTCACCGAATTCAGAGACCGACCCATCGTTGGTAACTACCCACTTGAGGGGTCCAGATCTATCAGCGTCGGGAGATGTTGCTGAATATGCATCCAAGCCGTGCTTCCTCAGCATCCGAGCTATGCTCTCCTGGCTTGACGTCCATTCATTGGAGCATTGCGCAGACGGGAGACCGGTTGCGCTCTCGTCGTCAACACCAGACGTTCGACGTTGGACGAGCATCTCTAGCTCGACGCCAAAGCTGCCGCGTGGAGGGCGCGTATACTTGTCCTGCTTACTGTTCGAGTCCTGTTCGACTTTCGGGCCCTGCCCGCCTGTCTTTGAAGACTCACCTTGCAAAACAGATTGTTTCCCATTCGCGCTCCTGCCTTCCTTCTCTGACTCTGATGAAGGCCGTGGTCTTTTGTTGGATGACGCCTTACCTTTCTTGTCTGTGTTCATTATGCTAGGTATTAGTCTAGAGAGTTGTTATCTGTAAAGTTGGTCAACTGTTGAGAGTATCCAAAAGAGCTGGGGATCTGCTGAGTGGGCGGTCTGGAAGGAAACTTTGGAATATATACCATCTTAGCGCCGGGCCTTTCTGAGATATCTGTTCTCCATCAGCAGCCTGTTCACTCCACTTGACCCTTCCTCATCCATCGTAGGCCTTGTTCACCATCGTTCGCCCGATGGGCATTGCATCAGGAGACGGAAGTTGAACCATGCTTGGGGCAACCATAGCCTTGAACAAACAATTCCTTTATCCACCAGGGTATCAAGATCAGGGGGAAGAGAAGACTGAAAGCCAAAGGTTTCTTTGTTCTTTGTTCAATATGAAGTTTTCCTACTCCCTTTCGCCTCTTGCTATGATTGAATTGGAAAAAATAAAGCACAAACATCCACCTCCCCAATGTGTGACTTTCCCATTGTTGTTACCCACAGAGTAGGTAATACAAAGGAGAAAGCCGCACTGCCGCAGCATGAAGCATTCAATCCGTCAACCGTCCGTCCAATACGCCTGAGCGTGTCATTACCTCGTCAAAGCCTCTAGGGAAGCTTCCATCGTCGGGTCTTTACTCGTCAAAGGTATCGCGTTGCATGTCTGAAAAATGTGTACTTGGTAACAAAAATGGGTACGAGAAGTGAAAACAGGCGTTCGAGGAAACGACGTTAACCTGGTACCCATCGGCCCAGCACGTGTCTGTGCTGGGACCTGTGTCGTGGCGCTACCAATAGAGCACCACACACGTAGACCTCATTCGCTCATTAGAGCAGATAGGCCAGCATGCCGAGAGCAACAGCTGCTGCAGCACCCTTGCCCGCTGGCGCCATAGTAGGGGCAGCAAAGCCGTCAGAGCTGGTCGAGGTTACAGATTCTTCGGTGGCAGAGGCGCTGGCTGCCGACTGGGTGGCCGATCGGGTGGCAGTCTGGAGGGTCGTCGTGGCGTCGTCATCATCGTCGTCGTCGTCGCTGGCAGCGTTCTTGGGAGGGGACTGAGTCGCGCAGAGGGCTTGGATCTTCTGCTTGCACTCCCGCTGGCCACTCTGGCTACCGGCGTTCTGCTGAATGCACTGGCCAAAGAGCTCCTGGCAGATAAAGGTGGGCATGGTCTGCGAGTAGTACTGGAGACCGGGAGTGGAGCTGTTGGAGCTGCAGGCGCATTCCCACTTGAGGGTTTCCTGATAGCGGCATTAGCTTCCATAATCATACAACAAATGGGCGTGTCAAGCAGCGCACGTACCACAGTGCAGTCGTTCTCCTTGGTGTCGTCACGGCAGAGGGTATCGCAAGTGTCTTGCTGAGCATTGCACCAGCCGGCTAATAAAACACAGTGGTCAGTATGAAGCTCTGGTTTTATGGCCTTGTTCAGTGGCTTTGGCACATACCTCGCGTTCCGAATTCAACAGTGCCTGGGTCAATGGTCATGTCCAGGGAGCTCTTGTAGTCTTGGACAGCAGTCTGAGCCGTGACGGCCGAAGCGGCCAGGGCGAAAAGGGCGAGTGTGGATCGCATTTCGGGTGATGTATGATGGATGCTATAGATGAATTGGGGCGGATACCGAAGAGTGCGATGAGAAGACGGTGCGACAACCAAGGTCGAAGATCACCAGGTGGTATGATGATGTTGATCGATAGATGCTTCGGAGTGGTGTTGTTGTTTTTGCTTGGAGGTGGTGGAGCAGGCGGAGTGCTAGGTAGGTATTTATCTTGATCCAGAAGCGGGAAGCTTGATGCAAACAGGGACGGGAGGGAAGGAGAAGGGGAGCAGATCAAACGCGGAGGTTCAAGGGCAGGTGCGTTGGGTTTTAAACGAGGGAGCAGACAAAAAGGAAGCGATGATCGGATTTGGCCTGGGCAGGTGCGGTGCAGTGCTGGGCAGTGGCCTCGGTTTGATTAACGTTTTGCGACAGACGATGCTTCCAGACCTTGTCGGTCCAAATCGGCCGGCACGCACCCACAATCCGCAACCTACAGCGCAGCACAGCACATACCCACGCGGCCCATGGATCCAACAAAGCCCACATCCATGAGGCCCCATGAGCCAACATGGAGCTCCGGACCTATCAGTCCAGCTGCGCATGAGTATCTGCTAGCTGGGCCTAGCTGCCCGCCAGCTCTCCTCGCTCCAAACTCTCAAGGGCAACGACGCACAGGCACAAGCCAGCTAGAGGTCGCATCGCATCGTATCCACCCCTTGCCCGGCGTCCGCTTGCAGCCACTCACGACATGCCCTGGCTCGCCCTTGCCGGCGCCATTTCCGTTCAGTCGTCATGACTACCACCACCTCCCACCACCAGCATCATCGCTCCGCGCCGCGCCAGGAACCATCCATGGCATTCACTGCTGCAACTGCCTGAAATGGCCGTCGAGGTTCTGCCGCTGACCAAGACCGACCTGGACACCAAGACCGGGGCCGGGAGGCCGCCACGCTCGAACCTATCGAGGGAAATAACCGGGCCCACGAGGTCCGGAAAAGAGGTTGGGCCCATGGGAGGCGGACTCGACTTGTTGCGCACAACCAGGATTAGACGCACCTCGATAGACAATCGGTGGCCTGGTAGCAAAGTCTCGGCATCACGCTAGCACCGTCTCCTCTCGTCACTCTCGCTCGTGTTGAACCTGGGCCCCAGCATGGAGCCCAATCTAGCCCGCCCAGCACCAGTTTTCGCCAGCTGGAGAGGCCCGGCTCAACAAGCGAGAGCTCCATCCGATGCCGAGGGCCCATATCTGAGACGAGCCAATAACCTCGAGCACCTTGAATCACCATTGTCTCTGATATTTGACACGGGCCACCTTGGCGACCATCTGTATTGCCTCATCAGAGTTCCGTTCCTCACGAAATGGGCATGGCGGCCGTAGAGTGTTGTCTTTGTGGTTTGATCCCAAACTCCAACGCGTTGGCCTCGGCGATGTCATCACCACGTCGACGTCAAGCACTCGGTTCTTGGCGCGAGGTTGGAGCTGCAACTAGAGATCTGCTCGACAGCGCCATCTCCGGAACAGACGGGACACCCGGAAAGTGGAAAGGGAAAAGTCCATCCATCTTCCACATCCATTTAGCTCATCACAGCCAGGGACGCCAAGACGTCAATCTTTCTCCAACAGGCTGGGTATCATCGATGGCATCCCAGCTCGGATGTATCAAACGCCCGGTCCTTTTGCCCATGTTGGGGGTTATCTCAATCTAACCCATGTGTGCATGGTGCGCAGTATCACGGACAGACAAGTACACACGTTGGACTCTGTGCGATCTATGTAATAGCTGTCATCGCCTCAGCACTGTACTACTGCAGGTCCTACGGGAATTCACCACGCTCAAGATGCCATCTAGAAATTTTCACATCAAGCGGATGACCTTTTGGAAGCGCACAAGACAGGCTAGCATGCAGCTGCCAACTTGTCCCGCGCGATTATCTCCACCCGGCCCCATCTTCCTTGTCTCGTCCCATCCAGAATGCGTCACTTTCATCCCCCTCCCAAGCTAATCTGCCCATTCCCCCGTCCCTCCGGCTAGACTGGATTGGCCTTACTTTGCCTATCATCCATATTGCAATTTCTGGCCGTGTATCAAGTTTGATTGTGGCCAGCGACAGTCGGATTGGACCGGTTCATCCCTCGGAGCCATTCACTGTTCCTCGACAATGGGTTTTGAAACGAAGGAGGCCGTCGACAAGACCCAGGAGCTATCGCGACAATGCTGCGACAAGCTCCTGTGAGCTCCCGCCAATCATATCCCCCAACCAGCGCCCCAGACCGAGGGTCGAATGAGACGCCAGTCTGAACTTGAGTAACACCGCGCGTCTCAGTCGTCAGGCCAGCGAGAGAGCAACACAACGGCGCCACATGCTTAGCTTTGTAGATCGGCCAACATGAGAGGCCATGATAGCCGCCTTGCGGAGCACCTGTCATGTGTTTGGTCTTGAATCTCCAATACTCCAACCACGCAGTTTTGGCCTCTTCTCCATGACACGCGGGGAGGCTGGGTGACCCGAGTCTATTCCCTCTACGGAGCGCTTTCTGTGAGTTAGGGCTGCAGAGGCACCTCCACACGCGCGATTCCCGTACTACCGACTGGCGATCGATCGGTTCCCAGCCCCTCGGGCTTTCTTGTTTGACTGCTTCTCGTGCCACAGCAGTGCGTTCTAGCAGTGCCGCGCGAGGACTAGGCGCGTGGGACGGAGTAACTTGCTGATGATAGGACTTCAGACGTCGTGGGCTGGGCTGTAGGGTTTGTTTGACTGACGATCTTTCGGCCTCATCCCTATGATCCACTCGAGTCCTTGATATCATTGATGAGCTTGCAACTGACAAAGTTTGAGACGCCATTCGATGGTCGTGTTCGAGTTTCCCCGAGATGCACAGCAGCCGCTTGCGTCTAATCCCGAATCTGTCGATCAGAGAGCCTCCATATGCCGCGCGGCCACGTCTGAGGGTCTTCCGGACCGGCAAAGCTGAAGTTTACTTGAGCGTCGGTGCAAGTTGCCATGTTGCCGTGCCGATACTCCGTCAGGTGCTCTTTACATTGCCTATAGAGAGTGAGCGATGCCGACTTCTCCGTCGCTGGGCTCGTTATTCGTGGCCAATATTGCTGCATTCCCCGCTAGCCCGGCAACGTCTTCCGATCTGCGTTGACTGTTTATGGGACATTGGTTCTTATCAGCCTTTCCCCCTCCCTCTCGCAGTGAGACCTCGTTATTATGAAAAGGGGCTCAATAGTGTCTCACTGGCGCCCTTTGTTTGTCCATCATATTGGAAAGCTCTGCCTTTTTCTTTTTCCCTTCCACGTGCGGAGGGATGGCATTGTCTCTGAACAGTTGCGATTAGGCCTGGTTGTAAATGCCTAGCAATGACATATCATCCCCTTTGCTGGCGATTTGGCTCTTCCTTGTTGATCGTCCATGACAAGAGGCCATGGCCGTAAACTTGCTTACTCTGCACATGCCAGCTAGAGCCTCACACTGACATCTCGCATAACTACTGGCGTTGTGCACAGTTCTGTGATAGTGGACTCTAAACTTATTGCAGTGTGTGCAGGCGTAGGTTTGGCAACATCGCAGTGAGTCGGGGGAGCTGTGATGAATGTTTTGGCGTCATCGAGTGTCACAGATGCACCTGAGTACCTATAGAGCCAGTCCTTGTTCCCTGGTGCCATGATCATTGCCCTTTCATGAATTCCAAGTAGAGCACGGCCACTGACTCAATTGTGTATACTGGTCAGTGTCCAGGTTCTTGACAGTTTTTCGTGGTCTGAACGATTTGGTTGGTACTTCCAGGTTATCTATCCGTACAGCTCCGATAATAACCCGGGGCAGGTAACGTGCCTAGCCAGGTCAAAATGGTATTCCGTTGGCCGCAATGCAATAAGTCAATCAGAATATTCAGTATTCCGCACTCGATCGAAATTCAGCACTTTATGGCAAGATCCAGGGTAGCCAAACCAAACAAGTCAGCACCCTAAAAGGTCAGGATCAGCGGGGTGGGGGTTCTCAAGACAACCAGAACCAGGTCCCTGCATCCAAGAGCGGGACGATCCATCGCTAACTCAAGCACCTCCAAGCCAACAACTCCACAAACGCGGCGCCCAGTACCCAGCGCTGCTTATCAACGACATCCATCCATCATCAAACAGCTCAGATCACCCAGCTACTCGAGCAACGTTCGTTCGGGGCCACATGATTCCGCCGTCATAAGCTGGCCCTCAATGCACTGTGACTGCTGCTAGCCCCCTCTGCCTCACTATTGCATCTTCTTGTCTCCCTCCCCGCGAACCTCTCCGTCACCGACGCCTTCATCATGGATCGACTACCCCGAGAGCTCATCGATGCCATCCTCCAGCAATGCGTATTCCTCGGCCCAAAGAATAAAGTCCTCTCGCTTCGCCTCGTCTGTCGCGTCTTCGACCAGATTCTCAAGCCCTTTGCCTGTCGAACCCTCGACCTGGATTTCTCGCGCCTGAGCAAGACGAGCGGCGTGCCGCATCCACAGATGGATGCACTCCAGACGGTCGGATACCACTGCAAGAGTCTCTACATTGACTTGATGGTCCTGCGAGATGATCGTAAGCTCATGCCGTCGTGTCTCTAGATGTGTAGTCGCTGACATGGATGATTGACCAGTCGAAGTCGAGTTCCTTGATACAGTTTTCGCGCGGGTCCCGTCCATGACCGATTTCTGTCGAACGCTACACAAGAAGTACTGCATGAACGAGACGTCATTCACGGAAATCGACTACTACCGCACCGTGGAGGAGATGCTCTTCTACTGCCGCGACGTCGACCGTCTACGCCTCAACCTCCCTTTCCAGCTCGTCGGACGCCACTGCAATGCCGCCACCATGATCCTGGCCAACACCCTCAAGGCGCTTGCTCAGCGACCCGAAGAGGACTCGGCCAAGCTCAATACTCTGGTCATAGAAAACGTGACCGATGTCGCGATATGCCACCTGTGGATGAACCCAAGCGATGTCATGAACATTATCAGAGTATTAGAGGTGCTGGAACATCTCGTCTTGACACTACGGCGGCACGAAAACGACCCACAACGCGTAGGCCTGTTTGGATCGTGCCTCTGGAACCTGGTTGAGAACGCAGAGGAGCTCAAGAGCCTGTGCGTGATAGGCATGGACCACGACGACCGACCTCCACGAGGATTGAAGCAGACCAAATTCTGGCAGATGCCTGTCGATGAGTGGCTTGCTAAATCGCTGCCCGCTCCTTACATCATACTCTCCAACCTGGCATGCCTGGAGCTCAAGAGAGTTGAGGTTTGCCCAGAGGTTTTCATTCGGACAGCAGAGAACTTTGGACCCACGCTTCAAGAGCTATACCTAAATGAGGTGTATCTCAAAGTTGAGCAGTCGAGGGACTGGAACGAGGACTCTAAGAAGGTCCTCTGGGTAGGAATGCCGAACCAGCGACCCGGAGAGGACTGCCACTGGATCGCCATGGCACTGAGATGCGCTACACCACAGCTGAGAATCTGTCGAGCATCTTTCCTGGCCTACGATCACTATCTCAGAGAGGACATGCCTACCCACCCTGAGTTTGACCTCATCGACCCCTGCGGTCTTGGCAGAAGCATCTCTCAGCGTTTCGTCGAGGTTGTGATGGGCATCCGCCAGCCCACGACAGCTACTAAGGAACCCGTCGAATATCTTCCTGCGGACGCCCACTTTGACAGCCTCGCAAGTGACCTCCAAGTTCGAAACCGTGCTTTTGGGGTAGTTGAATATGATGCGAATGCGTATCAAACGGCCGTCGCGAATCCGACGTCGGAGTGGCAGCGGAGCATCGACGGTGTCTTCCCCAACTGCAACTCGAATACGCTCGACGAGCTACACTATATCGCCGAGACAGCGTGCCAAGGCATGAACGAGATACACCAGCGACGCAACGAGTGGTCCACCGAGAACAGCATGGCCAACGAGTTTACAGAGAACCTTTTTAGCATCCCTGCGGGAGACGAGCAGCAGGAAGATACGATTTGACGATTTACAACTTGACAGTTCCCACACACAAACGACTGGCTGCATGGAGTTACACGGTTGGCAAGTTCAAATACCTTGGCGCACTTATAGACGATTGTCAAGTTGAATGATAATATTAGGTAGCTTGCCATTATCAAGCACCAATACCAGAAATGATGCAATTCGCACCGTTTTTTTTAACCCTTGTCGCTATATGAATGCCCGCTCTCGCAGGACTTTGTTGAAAGTCCATCATCAATCACCCTCTTTTTTGGTTTCAATGCCTCAGAGCATCTTCAAACAAAGGAAAATAAATCTCATCAAATGTCGTCATAGGTCATCTAAAGAAGCAGAACTCCAAATACCGAGCATACACACGCTTAATGCCCGTTGGAACCGTTAACGCCGTTGACACCGTTGGTCTTGGTCTCCGCGACAGCCTTCTCGAGGGCCTGCAGGACGTCGTTCTTGAGATCCACGGCGTCCTCGACACCGCAGCTGATGCGGACGAGGTCGTCAAAGATGCCCACCGCCTCACGCTGATCCCTGGGAATACCGGCGTGGGTCATGCTGCTGGGGACCTCGACCAGACTCTCGACACCACCCAGACTCTCGGCGAGGGTGAAGATCTTTGTCACTTGGCAGAAGCGCTCGGCGGCAGCGTGACCGCCCTGGATGCGGAAGGAGAGCATACCGCCGCCCATGCCGTCGCGGTGCTGCTTCTTGGCGATGTGTCGGTGGGGGTGAGAATCGAGACCGGGGTAGTTGACGGCGATGACGAGGGGCGAGGCCTCGAGGGCCGTGGCGACAGCGGTCGCGTTGTGGCTGGCCTCGCGAGCTCGCAGGTGCAGGGTCTTGAGACCGCGGTGGGCGAGCCAGCTGTCGAAGGCAGAGGGGACGGCGCCAATGGCGTTCTGGAGGAAGCCCAGACGGGCCTTGAGCTCGTCGCTGTTGAAGGCGGCAACACCCATGACGACATCGCTGTGGCCGTTGATGTACTTTGTCACGCTGTGGACGACAATGTCGGCGCCAAGGTCGAGGGGGTTCTGGACATAGGGGGAGAGGAAGGTGTTATCAACGACAACGAGGACGCCGTGCTTATGGGCCTCGGAGACGACGGCACGGATATCGACGAGGCGGAGAGTCGGGTTGCTAGGGCTCTCGATCCAGATCAGGCGGGTCTGGTCGGTGATGTGCTCGCTGATGTCGACCTCGATCTCAGGGGTAAAGGTGACCTTGACACCGTGGGCCTTGGCGACCTGGGTGAAGTATCGGTGGGTGCCGCCATAGACGTCAGAGACGGAGATGACATGGCTGCCGGCAGCCAAGCTCTGGAGGATGGTGGCAGTGGTGGCAGAGCCGGATGAGAAGGCGAGGGCGTACTTGGCGTGCTCGAGAGCGGCGACGGCAGCCTCAAAGTTGGTGCGGTTGGGGTTCGCGGAGCGGGAGTACTCGTACTCGCCGACGGGCTTGCCAACGGCAGTCTGGGCAAAAGTGGTGGAGAGGGAGATGGGCTCGATGACGGCGCCGGTAGCGGGGTCGTGTGGGGAGCCGGCGTGGACGGCGAGGGTGCCGAAGGCGTGGATGGGGGACGGCGGGCGAGGCGGGGTGGCCACGGGGTCCGAGTTGAGAGGGATGGCGGACATGGTGATGTTGTTGGAGATATATATATGTATGACGGTTGAAGAGGAGAGGAGAGAAAGAGGTGAAGAGGCAAGAGGAATAGGAACAGGAACAGAGGGCTGAGTTGATGGACCGACTGTTATATATAAACTCGACGAGAGAGAGGGCGCCGGGGGTAAGTGGAGGAGGTAGCGGGGCTCAGAAGGAAAACCTGAGTGGATTATATGCCGTGTTTCCCCCCTGTCGGATCAAGAGGGCGGCGGGAATGGATATCAATGAGGCCAAGGCAGCTTCTTAATGCGGCCAAGTCACGCTCAATTGCAAGTCGGTCGGCGGGTTCCTTTGTTTCCCTTGGTTTGACGCGATCCGAGGTCGAGATGATGCGCAAAAGGCGGTTAACGGAGCGGAGCGAGGAGGTCCGAGTTCCAGAGGCACGGGATGTAGTCGTCGGGAAAAGGTTTTAGTTTCCAAACCTTGACGATCACGTCAACGAGCGAGCAACCTTTTGTAGCAGTAATGGATGATTGGGAAAAAAGAAAAGAAAGGAGATGACAATGCAGGTAGTACAGGAGGAAGAAAGAGAGAGAGAAAAAAAGTAAAATTGTTTGGCGACTCAGGCGCTGAAAAATGAGGTGCTGACTCTATCGTCGGTTATCGGCTCTCGGTGTATCCAAGTACTTGAACACACCTTGTTGTGGTGGTGGTGGTTGTATCGGATTACGGATCTGAGAATGGGCTCAAAGATTATGGAATCATTCATTGAAAGGGTCCACGAAAGAAAAAAATGGGTTCTCGCGTGTCTAAATAGTTGATTAATGTATGATTGATTACACAATTGAATCCATTGTCTTCTTTGTTGTTTCCATTCCTTCCTCTCTCTATACATTTGTAAGTCAGAAAAAAGAGGCTGATGACTCCCCCCAGTCCCGAGCAATGTCACCATCCGCGGCGCACCTCAACAAAGATCTCACCGTCCATTCGGGGGTTCACTCCCCCTGGTAACTGTAGGCATGCAGCAGAGATTAGAGGGTACATGTAGAGTACGGTCTGGATGGCTCGATGGCGCGCCTCATGAAAAGTCGTCATTCGTCGCTGGCGTCATGGGGTGCGGATTTAGGAAAGAAACGGCCGAGGAGGGGAGGGAAAATATCCACCGCTATGCTTCTAGCCGCCGTCAGGTGAATGGATGGGAAATGGGCGAGAAAAATCAATGAATCGACACACACGCACACACACACACACACGGCGACGGCGACAGCGGCGGTACGGGTCCGTTGCTCAATTCGACTCCATGACAAATGCATGCCACAGTCCAGCAAGTAACCAGGTACCTAATGTATTACACGCCAAGCAAAAGGGCTTGTACCGCCTCACCGTCCTTGCTGGGCACGAGTACATTGCAGGTCATCTTCTCCCCTCAACCAACCTGACCTGCGCTGCGCGAATACAGCACGGCGTCCGTTTGGTGGCGGGCAGAAGCGGCTCATTCGGGCCAATGGTGGAGGGGGCGTGTATGTACCTACCTAACAGATACCTCCGAATTGGATGGATGGATGCATCTATCTGTAAGAGATTCTCTGGTGTGCAAGAGGCGGATAGCCACGAGGGGAATGTTGGAGGAGAGACCTGGACTGCATTACCAAGGTCGGCCTTGTTATGTAAGAACACGGCAGATAGTACGCACGCCAGCTTTGATCGGTGAGAGAGGCATCGGTACCTATGTACCATGCGTGTGCCTCGTATCATGGACGATGGGATGGGAATCTACGCAGGACGGGCAGTTGAACCACAACTCGGACACCAGGAGGTTTGCATGACCTATCTAGGTACTGTAGCTCACGCCCTTGCGCAGCCCTATTACTGTACTTTGAGCCTTGCTACACTGACGTCTGCTGTAGATCTGCGAGTCTATTCTCATCACAGCCTCGAGGCACGCCCAAGCACAAAATTGGCTTTGAAATCATCCATGGCATGGGCGATACGGGCCTGGTCCGCATCCGCAAATAGCATCCACGAGCGACTTCCCGTGCAGGGAATGTCATGGGTGTGAACAACCTCCGTCCGAGTGTGGGAGTACAATAAGCCAGCATGATGAATAACGAGTGCTCTTTATTTTTTTCTCTCTCCCTTTCTCTTACTCCCCCGCAAAACTTAAACGCCGAGGTACGTAGCTGCCAAAAAGGGAGGACCGGTTCCTTGCAGATCGATGTCGTGATTGCTCGTGTCGTCAAGGGAGAGGCGAGTCGCCGTCATAGTCCTCGGGTCAGCAGATCTCAGGGTGCTTGGCTTCCCGTAATGGACAAGTCGGACCCCGGCCGGGTGAATTCTAGAACAAACATGGCGCGGCTGGTCTATCTAAAATGAGATGTGCTTTTTTCTTTCATGAGGCCCCTACTATCACAGATTGGAGATGAGACATATGGAGCGAGGTCCAACGTTCCCCAGATTTGCTTGCACTCAGACATGATGCGATGCGATGCGATGCGATGCGCCTTTGCTTGACGCCTTGATGCCTTATCCTTGCGCTTTTCTGCCTTATCCGAGAGTGAGTGTGGAAACTTGGGTCTGCGCGTGGAGCCCAACTGCACCCTTTTTTTCTTCATTTATTCGTCTACAGCAGCAGTTCAGTCATAAATCATACCCACTCTACGAGGCGAGGCGAGTCAGCTCAAGAGCCAAACTGCTTCACGATCTGAGCAACCTTGTTGGCCAGCTCGTCAGCCTCGGAGCGGGTGGCAGCCTCGGCGTACACACGGCATGCGTTCTCAGTGCCACTGGCGCGGGCAAAGGAACGGGCATTGGTGTACTTCCTAACACACTGGTCAATCTCATCCTGGGCACCGGCGGGCTGGCTGAGGCGACGCTCGGCATCCGTCGTCTGGAAGAGGTCCTTGTTTCCGACCTCGACGCGGACAAGACGGTTGGGGAGGTCAGTGTAGGTCATGGCCCAGTCCTTAAGAGTCCATCCCTTGTGAGCGAGAATCACCTCCACCATGAGCATGTCCGAGATGGCGTCGCCGACCGTCTGGTTGATGAGGTCGCTGACAGCCGCCAGCGTCTCAAGCGCGTCCTTCTGCGCAGGCGACTGGGGCTCCGTCTCGCGGAAAGCGCGGATAGCCTCCTGGGAGAAGACAACAGTGCCGTGGCCGTTAGCCTCAAAATAGACGCCGACGTCGAACTGGCAGGCGACGTGGTGCAGGTGCTTGACACCGGTGGGAGTGCAGACAACGGGGAGCTGGAGGTGCTTCTCAATGTAGTTGGTGCTGGCACCGTTGGCGTAGGCGGTCTGGACGACACCAATGCGGAGGTCATCGGCGAGGCCAGCAGAGCGGACGAGGTCGCCGATGAAGGAGGCGTTGAGGGACGAGATACGGTCGCCATCGAGCATGAAGAAGCCCGTGTCAGGGTCGATCCAGTAGAAGATCAAACGGTCGGCATCACCATCGAGGGAGCAGCAACGGACACCAGGGATAGGCTTGGGGCTGGGAGGGGCCCGCTGCTTGGTCTTGACGTAGTCGGCACCGGCCTGAGAGGCATTGTTAGCGATTGTCACCTATACCTGAGCTGAAGCTAGACTTACATCGAGGTTGAGAACCTCGGGGCGGAGCACATCGTCATTGACGACCTTGATGTCGAAGCCGGTCACGTCCTGGGGAATGACCTTGAGCAGCTCCGTAAGCTTGGGGCCTCCGACGCCATTGGCGCAGTCGACAATGAGCTGGCCCTGGGGCTTCTTGCCGCGAAGAGCGCGGACAAAGGCTTCCGAGAGCTTCTCGTAGTAACCGGCCTCGCTGACCTTTCCGTAGGCCTTGGGGGTGCCCTCGGTGTTGATGCAGCGGGTCAGGTAGTGAAGCTGAGGGGTGGTGAGGATCTTGTAGTCGGTGTACTCTGTCGAGGTGGCCTCGAAGGCATCGGCGAGGGCAGCGACGAGGGAGTGGCCCGAGGGACGGGTATCACGACCGTAGACGACGCGGCCAGGCGCAGAGAGATCGATCTTGAGCTGTTCGGCGAGGGCCTTGTAGGTGTCGAGCAGCTCCTGGTCGGAGGGGCAGTTGACAAGACGGGTAGCATAAGCCTCCCACTCCTGCTCAAGCATCTCGCCCATGGGGTCGACGATCTTGACACCGTTGTCAACGGCCGGGTTGTGGCTGGCGGTGATCATGACGCCAATGGCCTGGCCATTGAGCTTGCGGCTGCGCAGGCCCGACAGGAGGCCGACACGGAAGGCGACGCCATCGAGGAGGTCAGCCTTCATGCGGAACCCCGCAGTGCCATACTTGTAAGTATGGTTGGGCACAATGGGGTGCTTCTCAGAAGCAGCGAGGATCTGGCCGTCCATTCTACCGAGCTAGGTCTTGCGTAGATAGGATGGTACGAGGAGGTGAATAGATCGGGAGTTGAGGTGTGAGAAACGTGAGAAGAAGAGGACACAGCTTACGATTCTGCGCGTGGAAATGGAGCCTCTCGAGCCTGCTCGATGGAGTGAATACTACGTAGTAAGCTCAAGATGACCGACTGGGACCTCAAGGTGGGGTGCAGAGAGAAAGGATCGGAACAACTATGGATCCGGCGGCGCAACAGATCTGGCGAGATGCCCCCCTCTGATTGGATGCCCTAGAGTCGTCCAAAAAGAGAGACCTCATGATACGATTCGGACCACGCAATATCCGACAAAGGGACGGGAGACACCTCAATGCGGGAGAGCCCAGCCTAGTTTCACGTCGATTGCCCTCGTGGCATTCTCCAACTTTCTATCCATCCATCCCATCCAATCGCTACGACTCCGTTGTGTGCAATTGCCGTCCTCTGGGCAGCAGGGACCCGGAGCTCGAGGGTCCCTTGAGCTGTCATGGCATGGTTTGAGGAGCCGCCCGTGGGCCACCCCCGGACGGGCTGCGCATTGTTGGCGTGCAATATATCCGACATTCTCTTTTTGCTATTCCCTTTCTCTCTCGCTCTCGCTCTCTGATGCTCAACATATTTTCCTGTCGGCCCGGCCTGCCGCCTGCTGCTCCCATCAGTCCACCTGGCTGTCTACGTGGTTAACGCAGACCCGGACACACAAGGGCTTACAAGGGCACAAACAGCACCAGCATCAATTTACTGCTCCACATGGATGCTCCGGCGCCGAAGTCGTCAACATTATGGACACCGACTCGTCCGTTCTGCGTTGCGAGTACCCCTGCTGTGGCAGTGCAGCCTCTCTCCCATTCGCTCCCTCACTGGCTGCCCTGCCGACCGCCCCTCCATGCGCATGCGCATCCCCATCCCATCCCCATCCATGCGCGCCATGCCATCCTCAACTTGTAATCCATCCATCACTACTACTGAGTGTGCCAACACCCGATCTCCCCCCTTCACCGCAGCTCGCTCAGCTCAGCGCACGCAGGCAGAAACAACCGTGCTCAACCACGCCTTCTCGCCTACGGCTTTTTTCTCTCTCTCTTTTGTCTTGAACCTTTTTTTCTGAGTGTCTGCGTGCGCGTCATGGAACTCACACCTCAATAATTTCAACACACAATTGCTTCCTCCCTTTTCACCTCAGCCAACCGCACCCGAGGCCTCCTGCCTCTGCGGCCATGCTGCGACTGTGCTCACCATCTAGGGTCCAGTCTGTGTGTTGTTTTCTAAGAGCTAGGTGACGACACGTGAAAATCTCGCCTCTCCTACCCCCCTTTGAACTCGTCCCGTCCATTTCAGGATAGCCAGCCATGCCGCCTCGTCGCTCTCACAAAAAGTCTCGCGCGGGCTGTCGCAGGTGCAAGAACAGGAAGATCAAGGTATGCCGCCGACCCTCAGACTCATGCTTATCCCTCAACCTTCCAGTATCCATCCCGGCTCCGCTTGTTTACATCTGGGCTGACATCAAACTCGTGTGCCGGAATAGTGCGATGAAGTCCACCCGCGATGCGGTAACTGCGCCAAACATGGCGTCCCGTGCGACTTCAGCAATCCCGATGTCCTCGAACAGCTCACTGCCGCGACGCCCGCTGTGAGCGCTGAGAGCAGCATCTGCGCTCCAACTCCTTCGCCTTCGGCAACAATCAACGCTCCCAGGACTCCTTTGACGCGTCCACGTGCCCCCTCAAGTCCGGTCAGGGTTCCAAGACCAAACCCTTCTCCTCCAACCTCTGTCTACTCGCAACCGTCAATAAGCTCGGCAACATCGGATCCAAATCATGGCGACAGAATCCTCGAGTTGCGCCTTATGCACCACTACACAAACGTCACGTCAAAAACCCTCCTGACCAACTCCCCCGCCGCTGAGGATATCTGGCAGCGTGCTGTGCCTCAGATGGCATTCTCCGGCAATGGCAAGACCTATCTCGCCGATGCCATTCTCTCCGTCGCCGCATTTCACCTGCGCTCCATGGCCCCTGACGACAAGTGCTTGGTGCGTGCTTCGCATGCCTATTCAGCATCTTCTCTTTCCGCTTACTGTGCATCGCTGGAAGCTGGCATCACCGCCGACAATGCCGAAGCTCTTTTCCTTACTGCGACCCTGATTGCCTTCCAAGCGAGTGCTTCTCGCCTTTTCATAAAGGACGACGTAAATAGCGACTCGAGTGACTCGACAAGCAGATACACACCCCCCCTTTCTTGGTTTCACGCCTTCCAAGGCGTCAAGACTGTGGTCGCAAGTTCCTGGCAGTGGATCTGCCACAGCGATATCGTCAAGGTGGTGATCGATTCTCAACCAAGTTTCCAGCTCAACCTAAATCCGCGCTCACCCGATTCTTACTTTGGACATATGCTCGAAGGGCTGGCAGACGAGCTCATGAACGAAGACCCCCGCTACGTCGCCGCTACCACTCAGGCATACTCGCATGCCGTCAGCGTCCTCAACTGGGCTCACAAGAACTACCACGCAGCTGCTGCGCTGGCTTTTCCCGCAACAGTTTCGAGGAGATATGTCGACCTGGTGGATGCCAAGCGGCCACGCGCCCTCGCCATCCTTGCCTGCTTCTTTGCCCTTCTAAAACGAATGGACAACGTCTGGTGGCTACAGGATGTATCTCGAAGGGAGGTGATGGGCCTGGTGGGTCTGTTCGAGCCTGGTTCCAAGTGGTGGCGCCATCTCGAATGGCCCATTCGTATTGCTCTGCTTGACGGCAGCACAATACCGCAGGACATCTGGGGCACCGAGTTGGAAGAGCAGGCTCCAGATCAGTCAGGGGTTGTTGGTTCCATGGTGCAACACATCGAGCTTTTTGCCGGGATGCTGAACCAATCACATGTGCAGCCTCCTATTCCAATCGCAGACGAGGATCTTATCGTGCCCGACTCCCCGGACTAAGGGGGTGGGCTCACGAGGCCAAGACAGGGGCTCTGGGGACTGAAGCTGGTCTTGAGCCCCGTCCAGCAGATCAGATCGGCAGTCTTGCAACATATTTTCTTTTTAATAATGAGCGCAGCGGACACTGTTCTGGACGGCCTACCCGGGCTTCAGCTCTGGTGGGAGCCGACGGAAAATCTTCAAATTCAACGTTTTTACGACTCACGGCTATCTCTTCTTTCGTTTATATACACCCGGATTATGCCCTAGATGGGGATATTGGTATATTGGTGTGGAGTTTTATCAGAATCGTGAACGAGGGGGTGTACGGTACCTGGGTCATGGCGCTTCTTGGGATCATCTCCCTCTTCGTCTGGGAACGGATACGGCCCTGGGCAGGAGTTCTAACATCTTCCTGATCAGATGCGGTGAAGGCGTTTTTCTGGTGCGTCAGGACGAGGATGCTTCCTTCGAGAGAGGCCTTGTGCGTCAGCATCAGGTCAACCCCTTGGAGCAAGCTGGACTTTGAGACTGAAAAGTCTCAAGTCACAGCTCATCATCTCATCGTCCTCGTCATGACCTCTACGAGCTTCCAGGCGAGTCCGAGGTCTCGCCATGGAATAGCTCTTTACTCGGGACACTGGGGCGAACATCTACACATTATGTATATGCCTATAGACGGAGACGGATCCCATACCCATCGTCGAGTCATGTCATATAGCACGTTACTAGACGAGATACCATGGACATAATGCATAGTACTTTTATGGGCTTGCTGGCCCTTTTCAGCGTCTTCCTGGGTTCACAAGATGAAGTGTCTTGACAACTTACTCTTGTTACCCTCTTCCGTGCTACAATTGCTAGTCGGGGGGTTGGTTCTAGCCGAACGGGCACGCAAGATATTGGGAATATCGGACAATAACCGAAAGACATGATCTTTGTGTCGTCGCAGCCGGATGATAGGATAGATACAAGAGACAAGAATAGTAATGACGAGCTGTCACTCGTGCATAATAAATCGACACGGCCTTCCTAGGTAGGACCTTTTCCCAGACGCCCAACTCCGAGCCCGCAATGCCGCACATCTATTTCTTTATCCTCTTGGCATCCTCCTCGTCCTCCTCGACCACATCCCCTCCCTGCTCCTCTTCCTCCTTCTCCTTGCGGCTGCGCTTCAGGCCCTTCATCTTGCGGAGCTGCAGCTCGCTCAGGTCCTGCTTGCCCAGATGCACGCGACCAATCTTGTCACCCATGGCATCGGTCGTGATGTTCTTCTTGGTGCGCTCCTCGAGGCCGCGGGGCTTCTTCATGGCCGCCTTGAGCATCGTCTCGTCGGCCTCCCGGACGCGGCCGACGCGGAAGTCCATGCGGGGACCAATCTCCTCGACCTCGACGCGCGGCAGGCGCTGGCCGCTCCGCTTGGTGCTGATGGTGTAGACGCGCAGGTGGATGGCGGGCTTGGCGTCGCCTTCGCCGGTGCTCTCCTCGGCGCTGATGGAGACGATGTACTGGAGGCCCTCGACATCGATCTTGTCGCTGGGCTCGCCCTTAAAGAAGTCGGTGAGCATGCTCTTTGCGAGGGTGAACTCGTTGGAGACGGGGCTCTCAAAGGCGGTGCCGGCAAACAGCAGCATGGGCCGCAGGCCGATGGCGAACTTTTTCGTCTTGAACTGGGCGATGGTGCGGAAGCTCTCGGGGTCGAGGCAGAGCTCGAGCATGTCGAGGGTCTTGTACCCAAAGGTGCGGACAAAGGTCAGGGTGTGCGGGCGCTTCTTCTGGCTGCTGCCAAAGAGGAGCAGGCTGGCGTCGTTCTTCTCCGAGAAGAACTCGAGCGACGTGGCGTCGTCGAAGGGGTGGATGGCGTTCTTCTTGGTGAACTTCTTGGCCAGCGGCTGGCGCATCTGGTGCAGGTCGTTGAGGGCGTCCTGGACGATCTGCGAGCACGTCGTTCCGCGGAGGAAGAGGCACGTCTTGGGGTTCTCGTTGACCTTGGACTCGCGCTTCTCGAGCGCCCGCTTGGAGCGGGCATTGCGAGGTTTGCTAGGGGACTAGATTAGCTTGAGGGGACACTCAAAAGGTTACAATTGAGCATACACTTGGCGGAGCATCTTGAAATGTTGTGGTGGTGAAAGATGTCCTGCTGTAACGAGGCTTTCTTGAAGAGGTTGGCTGGCGACAGCGTCTCGCGGAATAGAACAGGAAGGACGAGAAAAAAAAAACCTTATCGATAAGACAGACTGGTACTACTGCTCACCGAGGAGGAGCGATCCTTCCCAGCTCCGGACCTGCCGCTTGCTTGATTTGGCAATACTTTCCCCACAGTCACGTGCGATACCGAAGGGACCTCTTGTTTGCTGATCGGCCTGCCTTTCCGAACACGGCATCCGGCGGAGCCTCGGCATTTTCCCCGCCAAACGATGCCACCTTCTCCAGGCCCAAGACTTCGATCAACTTCGATTTGTAAACGACCCAACCTTCATCGACGTCTCCCCCTCTGCGCATATCAGGAGCATCGTCGCCAACCGTCGCCATAGATTCTTCCATCGCGTATCCTTCCTCCCCGATTCGTCCGGACCACCGAAATCAATCCTACATATCGCCAGCGCCATGTCGTTCCTGAGTGGTGGTGCCGAGTGCTCTTCCTCTGCGAACCCCCTCAGTCAGCTTCACAAGCACACACAGAATGATAGAACCCTTCAGCAAGACCGACTCGTCGGTCGAGGCCCTGGCGGTCAATTGAATGGATTCAGAAGCCAGAGCGCAAACGGTCCTCAAGACGAGGTATGCCCTCGAAAAGGGCCAATGAACGAATTACTAATACACATGTCCTCGACTTGATAGATGATGAATGGCTTCCTCAACCAAGGTCCCAGCCTCCAGCAAGAGTTTCCGATGCAGTCAGGTCAGATGCCGCTTGGCCCAGCCCAGAGTCACATGCGCGCCAACTCAGCATCGCCAACATGGGCCCCAGACTTCAACGGCCAGGCCGCCATGGAGTCGGCTTTCAAGCCGCCGCCCGCCGCAGCGGCGCACTTCAACACTGACGAGTTTGCCCGTTTCCAGCAGCTAAACGGACAAAGCTCTTCCTCAAGAGCGAGTCCTATGCAGAGCAACGTTCCAAATCAGATGAACCAACAACGACCCATGATGAGCGGCATGATGAACCGACCCATGGGTTATCAACCCATGTTTCAGCCCATGTACCAGAACCACCAACCTATGCAACAGCAACCCCAGCAGGACGTCAAGGGCAAGGGCCGCCTCGTAGAGCTCGACGACCACAAGTGGGAGGAGCAGTTCGCCGAGATGGAGCTGCAGGACAAGGGCAAGGAGAAGGAGCAAGAGGAAGCAACCGCTGCAGAGCGGGAGCTCAATGAAATGGACAAGGGCTTGACGTCCGAAAATAATGAGTTCGGTGACTTTGAATCCATTTGGAAAGGAATCCAAGCTGAGACCGCTACCAATAGATCCATGGTCAACGACGAGATGTTCGACCAATTCGATACCGAGTGGAGCAACAACATGATGCCCGACTTCGAGGGCATGGGCGACTGGGGCCGTCTCGGCGACCCGGCCGTCGAGAACTACCTATTCGAGGAGGACAACTTCTTCCGCGACGAGAAGAATGCTTTCGAGGAGGGCGTGCGCATCATGAAGGAGGGCGGCAACCTCTCGCTGGCCGCTCTGGCCTTTGAATCCGCCGTCCAGCAGAACGCCAGCCATACCGAGGCGTGGGTGTATCTGGGAACAGCCCAGGCGCAGAACGAAAAGGAGACGGCGGCAATCCGGGCGCTCGAGCATGCCCTCAAGCTCGACCCCAACAACCTGGCTGCCCTGATGGGTCTCGCCGTATCGTACACCAACGAGGGCTATGACAGCACAGCATATCGCACACTCGAACGGTGGTTGTCAGTTAAGTATCCCAATATCCTGGACCCCAAGGACTTGCACCCCCCTGCCGAGATGGGCTTCACGGATCGACAGCAGCTGCACGACAAGGTGACGAACCTCTTCATCAAGGCAGCACAGCTGAGCCCTGACGGAGAGCATATGGACCCCGATGTGCAGGTCGGCCTGGGTGTCCTCTTCTATGGCGCAGAGGATTATGACAAGGCCGTTGACTGTTTCCAGTCGGCTCTCCACTCCTCGGAGCTTGGCAGCTCTAATCAGCAGGAGCAGCTTCACCTCCTCTGGAATCGACTGGGTGCGACGCTTGCCAACAGTGGGCGGTCCGAGGAGGCCATCGCAGCTTATCAGGAAGCCCTGGCTATCGCTCCCAACTTTGTGCGTGCCCGCTACAACCTGGGTGTCAGCTGTATCAACATCCACTGCCACCATGAGGCCGCCTGCCACTTCCTGGCGGCCCTGGAGATGCACAAGGCCATTGAGAAGTCTGGCCGCAGCAAGGCCTACGAGATCTTGGGCGACAACGCTGGCAACGTCGACGAGACGCTCGACCGCATGTCGGCGCAGAACAGGAGCAGCACTCTGTACGACACGCTCCGCCGTGTTTTTACCCAGATGGGCCGCAGGGATCTGGCCGAGAAGACAGTTGCTGGTGTAGATCCGGACGTCTTCCGACCAGAGTTCGAGTTCTGAGGCTAGAGCGGATATTTGGAATCAAAGAGGAGTGCGTCCGTCCGCATTGAAGAGGATGTCGCTTTTGGTTATTGACTTGTGATGTATTTATTGTTGGGACTTTGGCTTATATCGAATCAGGCTGGGATGTGACATATGAGAGACATACATGACCTTGCAGGTCATTGACGAATGTATTATGCAATACGGAGACCATTGTCTCTGGCAGCGGCACCTGCTCTGGGTAACTTGATATGCTTCCCCTCGGATATTGGTCCTGTGTCTCCATGTTGTCTCCTCCGGAAACTTGTCTGCAAGTTTCTCCATCTCCGTGATTACCTCTGACTAGTGGTTAGTTCTCGGTCAGTCAGTTGGGCATCGACATGAGCGAGCCGCTCATAGCACGCCCGAGGTGACAATAAGCGTTATATGATCGAGTCAGTTGCAAATAAGCATCGACACGGAGATGGGGTCAAACGGCTAGCGTACCCCGAAGCCTCCAGGGTATAGTCTTCCACCGAGACTAAGGAACGCACCAGCAGCTTCTTTGCTCTAGTGATTCGGGAAATGTTACCCGACGCCTGTCGCTCTCGGACGAGAGCTTAATAATGCCTGTGTCACGGCTGACCGACTATGTATCGCGAGTCAGTTGCTGAGACGAGAGGCTTGCAGATTGAATCCCTGGTTTCTCGATCACAGTCAAGAGGGTGTCATGGCGTAGCGCAATTCCCTCGTTATTCCCTGCAAGTTCGGGTGGGTTCTCTTGTTTCTTTCCCCTCGCCGCTAGGTGGCTGCCTCGGCAGTAAGCAGACGCAGAGTCTCGCCGTCCACCTTGGGACGGCACTTGTGCGCCGGGCTTGGAGGACGAGGAGCTTCCCGTGGTGGATGATCTCTTGCACATCTCGTCAAGGCATCCATCCTTGGCCAGCCCTAGGCCCGTTTCCTGCCGCGACGTGCGCCATCGCCAGAGGGGACGCATGTCTCGCAACAGAGGCCACATCCCATGCGGGCGCTATAGAAACTGGATGGTCTCGCGGGAAGGGGAACACTGCCGTAGGCTTGAGAGCGCAGTACCCCTCTCCCCCCCCCCGGATGTGGAGTAATGGGGCTGAAGAGACGCAAGGGGAGAGGGAGACGAGGCGAGTGAAAAGCAATAAACAGGACGGAAAGCAGCTGGCAAAAGTAAAGTGAGTGAGACAACAGAGCGGAACAGCGATGCTAGGGCTAGGCTGTGATATTGCGGCATCGTCTGAGTGAGATCACAGTCGTCCCAGGCACTCGGCCGGTTTGATTGGGCCTGACCAGACTTGCCAGAGACAATATGGTGTACCACGGGATGTATTGCATCCTCCAAACCAGGCTAGATGCATAATGTTGCTTTGTTGGAACGGTGAGTGCCGTCCCCATCGTCGATGCTGGTGGTGTATTGAGTACGGTACAATGTAGGTACCGAGCACATACACTCGAGAGGGTGTCGTGACGTCTTTTAGGAGTGCGCATCCGTCTCTGCTTGAGGCTATCTTCGCTAGATACTGTACAATACTGTAGCTAGGCCCCTCCGTAGCATATCTGGACGCTTGAGGTTTCCATTGGGTTTGGTTGACGGTGATCCCCCAACGGCCGGGTCCTCGGGTCGGCGCAAAACTTGAAAAGTCGGGTATATAGAAGAGGACAAGAGAGTACTATCAAGACATCCTTACGCCATGAGGGGAACAAGGTGGGTAGAAACACACGGCTCTCTGAGGCATGCTGGTGGAGACGGAGGGCGTTGAGCTAGTCACCTTGGGGCCAGGGGGGCTTGGCTTGCTTCCCAAGTGCTTGATCGAGTGGCGGATATGATGCTGGCTAGCCCATCGCGTAGACTGTCCAGGAAAGTCCGGGGTAGGATACTGTGCTGCTTTCTTGGCCGAGCACGATCGACATCGATGTCGTGCTGTGTTGTTGATTCATGCTCGCTCGGTGACTAGAACTGCCGCCCGTTCATTAAGCAAGAGTAGGAAAGGTATACCTCCCATGGGCGGGTGTATCGATCTTATCAAGCTTGCCTGTTGCAAGACCTTGCTTGAGATGATAGACCGTCAAGTCCGCTTGTCTCGGCGACTTGTGTTAAAGACTCGGTCCGCCTTGAGACGGGATTTAGGTATTGACCCCCTTGCCCGTGACATATCTTTGCCTTGACCAAAGCAGTCTAGAGATGCCGCCCTTTCGATGAGACATCTCTCCACCGTAGGCCAGCTAACTGGCAGTCAGCCTGCAGCGTGGTAGGTATCCCTTCAGTACGTGTAGACAGTTGCCTCTCGTCTCCCGAAACCTGTCGGGCCTCGCGCCTTCATTCATCCTCTGCGGTCATTCCATGGCATCACCACTGGAAGATTCCATCCCGTTTCTTCAACGGATGCCAAGGCAAAGCTCGAGACCGAGCCATGGTGAAATCCTGCCGAAATCTTTCAGTACGTGCCTGCCTCAGGCTAGTCCTCATGTCACGTCTTTCACCCAAGCCCGGGTGAGCTTCCGAGTGCGAGCCCACTCATAGATCAGGCATCCCGAGCATCTGGATCCAAGAGACCATTCCACCCTTCACACTGAGGGAACCGTGCGCCCGTACTGTACCCTCTACTTCGCCTTCCGTAAACGAATAGACGTGATAGTCGTTGACCAGGGTGTATTGCTTCAACAAAAAGAGAGTTTGTGCGGGCAGCCGGCTCCCCGCTGTGGATGAGGGTTGCTGAGCGAGATTGGTGGAATCCGAGGTCCCCCTCTTCTGATGGAGACAAACAGGAGGTACTGTACTTTGTGCAACCATGGAAAGCTGAACACGCTCCAGATCTCGAGTCTCTTGTCCCGCAGGATCGAGAAAGGGCCATCTGCCTGGGCGCCTGGGCTTCCAGCCATCCCGTCCTTCCCTGTCCGGTTCTGGCGAGGTTGTACCCACCACCGTGTCAGTGCGCAGCGCCAATCTGATGCCAATGTGATGAGTAGAAAGTCCAACACACGATGAACATGGAAATAGCACGGCGGAGGACCTAGACCCGTCGACGTGTTGCCTGGATCACTGCCCGAGCGGACAAATCGTTCGTTACGTTGGGAACGCAATGTATAGCCAACAACAAGCGAAGTTGTGTGTGAGATCGCAAGTTTGTGCCGCTGTTGTGCGAGTTGCCTGGTTTCACGAGCGGTGTATGCACTGTGACAGCATTGGTAGTAGTGCAACATGAAGTAACACGGCGCCTCAAGATATGGGACCTGCTCAGTGGGCGATCCAGAGTAGACGCGACCAGAAACATGATTCCACGAATACCAGTCCAGGAATCATGGAACGAGATTAGGGAAGACTTGGCTGGATCTATCGCGTCTTGTTGACGGGGCGAATCTCGAAGATGGCGCCGAGCAAAGCTGCGGATTGGAGATATCCATGATAGAATAAAACGACCAACGGCTATGGACTCGACAATGCCTTGCTGGGCGGTGGTTTGTCGAATCGTATCCCGGTGACAATGCACCGCTCTACGCTAGTCTCAGTGAAATCTCTGGTGGCTTGCCCAGCTGTTCGAATCATCACTCTCCCTGGCGACAGCGATTAACGAGTTATCCCTAATGCGCGTGTCTGCTGAAATCCCACATGACAAGTCGGATTTCGAGACATGAGGGTCGCCATCTTCCACTTCAGCTCATCTGGCATGATGAGGGACCTGCTCGACAGAAGGGCCGAGGATTGACAAACACGGGTGCATGTCGATCACTCATGCCATGGCCAATGTGTTGGTCTCGAAGGACCAGCAATGCAAGCGTAACTGTCAACCATGGAGATGGCGGCATTTGTAAACCACCCTGCTCCCGGGTTCGTCGACCTCGTCTGAGTTACCGAATGAGAAAAACCGCCAAGGTTGTTGCTCTTGGAAAACCGCGGGTTGCGAGTCCCACGCAGACTCCAGCTTACGGAAACCACGGCCAAAGTTTGAGGTCAGCAAAATCTAGAATAGGGCTGAGAGACTTGTGAAGTCAAAAGTGAGGCCGGTTTGATTCCTGGACCTGTAATCAAGATGGCGAATTTGAGTGTGTATGAACCCAACCAGCTTGAGCGCACGAGTTTGACTGTTGGTTTGGGAGCGTCTAGTTGAGCGTCGTGGTGTTGTCATACGGGGGTTGAAGGATTGAGTATGTACCGGAAGCTTGGACGGGCTGTCTCATCTGATAGACGGGTGATTGATTGATGGGACAGCAAGGCAAGGGTGAAGATATCGTCGTAAGGGGTGTGAGACTCGCAAGTTGGGCCAAGGCATGGCGGATAGCTGATTGCCCGAGCCAGTGGCTCAACCGATGGGTCCATCGTCGAGACAAGCCGGGGAGAAGCCGTAATGGAGCCGGAGTGGGTAGCGCTGTCGGGTCATGGAGAGAAGGGGATGTTTCTCCCGCTTTTTGTGCAAGCAATGCTCATACCACAACGATCTAACCGCCCCTTTGGCGAGGCTCGGGTTGCACCGAGCAAACGCACGGGTGTGTGGGGGGCGGCCCATGGTGCCCTTTCAGATATATTCGGCGGGTGCTAATGGCGGGAGCCGGAGGAAAACTATCATGGTCAGCTTGGCGGAATCCATGTGTAGCAGCAGAGTGGTCGCCATACCCGCGTTTCTTGAGCACCCTCCTGTTTCGGCATGACTGCTCGAGTGAGGTTTGACTGGCTGTCACCTCATCACCACGTGGAAGGGGAATTTGCTGCTTCTCCACCGGCAGTTATGGAGGCTGAGATGCAGGGGCTCGCCGAACGATGTGCCCTCCATGCATATCAGGTTAAAAGTGCTGGAATTCGCAACAAAGTTCATTGCGCTTTGACGCAAATCGCACCGCTGCTGTGCGGAAACCCATATTCAGTTACACCCAGCCACGGGTCATCTAAAAGAGGCGCCGATCGCCGATAGGAGCGCGCTTGGGTGGTGTTAGTAGAGAGAGAGGTAATGAGGATCCCCGGGAAGAATCCCCCGTCGGGACAAGTCAGGCACATGGGTCCAAGGGTTTGGGGCCGGCGTGAAAAAAGCACGCGAGAGTTTCTTGTCGTGGGATTGCTAGAAGCGCCAACTGGCACTCCATCTTTTTTACCTGTGTGAGCGAGGAGGAGGTTGGGTTGGACAGGCTTGCTGCCACCGCGTGGGTGGCACGACGACAAGGTCGCTCGAGGCTGTTGCTCTGAGTTTGCACCATGTCTCGGCAGAGTTGGCTGCCATGCATGATCAGCCAGGTGGTTTGGCGTCGAAGAGAGATTCAGGGGTTGCTATGCGGATATTCTGATGAATGTTTGTTGGAAATTGTGCAAAAAGCAAGCTGCTTATGACCGTAGGGACGACTCTAGCCATACGATTCTCTAGTTGATAACCAATTGGGCTATGAGCGGTAGGACGACTGGCGAGATACGGGGGGCTGAGACACTGTCTTGGCAGAAAGACAACTGAATCTCTTGCATCCTCTTTTGCTGGGGGATGTTGGGGAGATAGATTCAAGTTGTGAATGGCTATTGGTACCGAGAGGGGATCCGAATATCCAGAGATTGCAACTCAGGGGTCGCTCTTGCTATGGACGTTGAGAGACAAATGCGCACTGTAGAACAGAGCGATAGGATTGCGCTATGTACAGTGTCAATACGAATTTTCGGAGAGATGGGCACCGCACTGTGCAGGGGACCTTGATTCAGGCTGCTCCTTCTCGCTCACAATCACAATCAGGAGCTGGGCCCATCGATTTTCGACCTCGTGCTTGTCGGCCGATCTCATCAATCGCCAGACCGTTTTTCTGTTTGAGTGTTTTCTTTTTCCAAATTGTTTGCTTTGGCTTGGCCTGGCCCTCTTTCCTTTCTTTTCTTGTCTCTCTGCTTCGTCTGGTGGTCTGGCCACCTCAGCACACCCACATCAAGCCTGGTTGCTTGAAGGGCATCCCTGTCACCGAGACGGCTTGACCCATCGAGATTGACGCCTCCCTGGTCGTGCCGGTCAACCAGGCGGTTAGATCTTTTGCGTGTGCTTTGTCCATCCGCATCCACGCACGTGTCGGGGAGCAGGAAAAGTCAAAGGCGACCGACACTGGGTTGACGCAAGCAAAGATTGACCAAAGACTGAAGCCTGCACAGGCATAGTCTCCCTTGCACAACCTACATAGTGCTGTTTCAAGCTGATAGTGGGCAGCAGCTGAATAAATGGCTTTGGCAAGAAATCAGGTACGACACCACGCTACGAGCGACAAGTGAACGGCGACAGCCATTGCATCCCTCCTTGAGGTATCCTTCAGGTATCGAGTACCTCGGCGCTGCCACATGGCAGCTCACGAACACCGCGCGGCAGCTGTACCTTTGCACATGCCAACGACATCTTACATGAGATGAGGGCGGGATGGAGACAGTACGTACTCTGCAGGCAAACGAAGCAGCCAATTGCTTCGCGGCGCTATCCTCTCGACAAGATGCGCCTCACGTGGCGGCGGAAGATCGCGCATGTGGTGCTGGGTTGTTTAGTCGCTCCGCCCATCGCTCATCAAACAACGGGGTCGAGCCAAGCGAAGGTTCCAGCTGGGGTGCGCCGGGGGGAAAGACTGGGGGTGAGACGGAAGGAGGAACAAAGCTTCACCAAACGAGCCAGTCCGGTACAAGACAAAGGACATGGGTCCCTAGATGATTCTTGGACCTCGCGGCATGGGCCCTCCAAGTCCATGCTTTTGATGGGGCCATGGATGCGCTAGTCGACGACGCACGAGGTGCCCCGGCTCGGTGCAAGCCACACACCCACACGTTTTCCAGTCCCGTTTCTTGGGCTGACGAGCATCTCAGCATTGCACAGCGCACCCCGGAAATCGTCCACGCAGTGCAAACAGACAGCACACACGAACTTCCCGAGGTCTAGGGATCCTAGCTTGCTCAACCACAAGCTCCAGCAACCCGCAGGCACTGGCCTCGTGGTGGCCCGACAGGATGTTGCCAGTTGCTGGGAACATGGGCTTTGAAGAGTTTTCTCTTGCTGTTGTCCTGTTCGCTTTGATTTGTTGAATCTTGCTTTGTACGTCGCCCATCGTCCCATTAGAGGTGACTGCGTTGGAATGGACCCTGGCTATTCTGTAGCGGCAACGTGTTGGCAACAAGAACGTGCTTCATCTTGACAATCTGTACTGTACCGGGCCTTTGGCGACGACGGCCGAAAGGTGGCATGTGGGTGACGGCATCCCGCGTGGTAGGTAGTTTGGCAGGCCATTAGTGAACTACCTACTGTACCGCGATGCCTCTAACTGGGCGACTATCCAGATACTAACGTACAGGCAAGACAAGAATGGCCACGCCCAGAGGGATCGTGTCGCTACCCTTGCGGTTTCGATTAAGAACAACCACCCTTGAGATCGTCCGAGGTCAAACGAATAACTTCACTCTGCAAGATGTACATGACAAGTGGCTCATAGCGAGCTGGCTTGCTTACTGCAGTATTGCACAGACATCATGGAGTCTGCTCCTCGGTCCGTTGCATGCAAACAATTGCAGGTTTCCCCTCTTTCTCAGAGGTTCCCATCTGAGCGGCTGGACGAAGGGAATAACAACAGGGTCTGAGCTGCATCCTTTCACTAATGTATCCCGTCATGTCTTCCGCCCGGGACTGCCATGTGTCTCTCAGTGCAGCGCTTCGGAGATTCAGCCTTGGCATTGAGATGGCCATGATGCCAGAACCCGCCCATCGCCACTCTTGGGCATCATGTCGTCCGAGGAAGCGACCTTGGCCGGAAGCAGAGGCCAGTTGCGTATCGCACTGTACCTGAGGCTGGCTGAGGTCAGAGGAGGCCAATACGGCGCCTCGATGGTGACCTCTTCCGCAGTGGGAGCGCCTCCACGATTTGCATCCAATGCTCTCCGCACCTCCACGTCTTGAAGGCCGTGGCAGAACAAGGTTTTCGGGGGGAGCCAGAGGGGAATGAACAAGGGCTCCACGGGTGGAGGGTGGCTTCACAGGCCGTGGGACCGCACGCCCCAGCAGTCCATCAGCAGTCACTGAAGCTGGCGACACTCCCAAGAATAGCGTGCTGCCGGTCGGGAGTATTGAGTCGTGGCCGGGTACTTTGACACATGGAGCCGTATCCCTGTGGGGGCTACGAGGAAGATAAGTACACGATACGGGCCGAGTCCCCCCTATGGCTGCGTTTCAGGGCTGCATTGGACCACCGTTCAGGGCACTTGGTCGCCCGTGTGAGCCCTCAGATGCGCCTATCCATAGACTCGCGCCGAGTCTCGGGTACTGCAGACGGGGGTATTTCAGCTGAAGGTTTCTCGCGCCAGTAGCGGTTGCTTGTCGACCCCAGGTACTTGTGGCTGCGAGTCCACGCGCGCGGACCACGCATTCGAGTGCACCATGACCAGCAGGGACCGCCCCCCCGGGCACGGCATGGGCGGGAACCTGAAGTGATGCTGTACTTGGCCACGCTATCACAAGTACCTCGAGTACTAGGCACAGGGGGTACACATTGAGCACAGCACAGCCCAGCACCTCACTTCACCTTACCTGGCGCGCCAGTTGCTAAGGAGGGAGTCAGTCTGGCTGCCCGCGGCCGCCCGCTGCACAGGCCCTAGCTCCCCTGCGGCTTCCACTGGGGTTTTGGCATCGCGCACTGGTACAGTGGCCGGGCAGCGTAGGTCCCGTCGTTTGCTGTGCGCTCAGGATGGGACATTGGCGATACCGCTGTTGTCGCTGCTCTCGGGTACCACACGCATGTCTCTCCCAAGTCTCTCTGTCATTCATCAGTCCCGTCTTGTCCTCCAGCCCATCCTCGATTCATCCCATCCCATCCCTCCCCATCTCTTCTCTCTGCGGGTGGCCCAAGAACCCCTCCCAACCACTCGCTCACTCGCACACTCTCCCTCACTCGAGGTGGCTCTTTTCTCACGTTCTCCCACAAGTCACACCCACACCCATGTCCAAGTCCTTCTCCTCCTCCCCTTCCTCGCCCGCCTCCGTCACCTTCACTAGGGTCCGTCTCGTGTGCAATTTTCCTTTTCCTTTCCTCACAATCCTCCATTACTACCACGCATCCTTTCGCCGGCTGCTGTCACCATAATCGTATTTCGACCCTGTCTTGGGGCTCTTGCGCTGACACGCCTGGCTCTCATCTTAAATCGCCGTCTTGTCGCGCTCCTCTCCCCGAATACCAGCTCTCAGCTCTCGACAATCGCCTCGCTGTGCCGCCGCTACCTGCTCGCCTCCTCCGTACGGCCTCGGTCTCGCCGTGGCTGCGACGAACCGATCCCCCCATTTTATTCAGGAGATAACCCTTGGCTTTTCTGGCGACCGGATTGACCCTGTCCTCCACGCGACTCGTCCGAGTATCACCCTGCCGTATTCATTCCAAGCTGGCGTTGGCCTTGCTATTCCCGTCTTCCATCTCGGCCAGCCATGGATGCCCATAGCCAGCAACGCCCACCGGCTCCCAAGTCAGCTGGACTCACCAACATCCTTAACAGCGACCACGCATCAGTTTCCGCTCCTAACGGCCCTCCGCATATGCGAGATTCGGGCTTCTACTCAAATGCAGACGCCTCCAGTAAGCGTACGCTGCTCGTCGTTGTTTGCGCCAATGGCCCAGCTCTTTGACTGACCCGACCCGTCTAGACACATCTGCAGCCTCCTTCAACGTCAACGGTCTGAGCCCAAGCGGCTCTGGCTATCAATCGTCATCGCAAGACAAGACCCCGTCGCCGATCGCCTCCAACATGGTTCCTCATGCGCTCGTGTCGCCTTCGACGACCAACATGAGCGTCGCTGCCATGGTATCCCCCAGCACACCTGGCAACCTCGATCCGCGCCGGGACCGGCCCACCTCGATCGAGTCCAACGGGACTGGCCCTGTGATGGGCGAGACGCTGGCTCCGGGAATGGGTGGCCTGCGGCGGGAAAGCGTGGATAGCCGCATTAACCAGGGCTTCAGTGACATGCGACTTGGCAATTCGCCCTATACATCCAACAACCCTTCAACCACATCCATCCAGAATACCCTTCACACGCAGCGGAACCCACATCACCTTTCCGTTCATCGCATCTCAAACGGTTACCAGCCCAGCGCAGAGCGAAACCCCGAGCCCAAGACGATCAAGACTGCACCCGCGATTACTGGTCCCGCGACAGGGCACATCGCCCGAGCGGCAGAGCCTACCAAAGGTCAAGCCTGGGCTTTCCCGGAGGAAGAAATCCAACGTGTCGGCGCTCCCCAGTACGATGATTCAAGGCGTAGTAGCATCACAGAGTCGGTCGCCAGCAGTCAATTCACGACCGAGTCGCGCCTACCCCCCGGCCAGCGACGATTGAATGAGAGCGACTTCTCACGCATGTCCAACGCCTCGGATTTTCTGCCTGTTCATCACCACTCGATGCAGCACAAGCAACTGAGCGATCTCCAGGCAGAGGAAGGCAATGGACCCGCCGGCTCCCAGCCCTACAGCAGAACCCCTGAGCTCAGAGTCAGCCACAAGCTGGCAGAGCGAAAGAGGAGGACGGAAATGAAGGAACTGTTCGATCAGCTCCGGGATCTAATGCCACAGGAGCGCGGCTCCAAAGCATCCAAGTGGGAAATCTTGACAAAGGGTGAGTATCTTGTTTTTGCTGGCTTTCAGGAATAGGGGTGCTAACGCCGAGACAGCCATCGCCGAGCACCAGAGACTCAATGATCACAACCGACTCTTGCAGTCGCACTACAACTCAGCAATGGCAGAGAACGACATGCTACGTCGAGAGCTCAGCGCTCTGCGGATGGACGGAGTACAGCTGCGGGGAGATATCAACTCATCCTCGGGTCACCCTCCTCCACCTCCGGCCGCGGCACCTCACTCTGGACCGTACCCTTCTGACCCCTACGCAAGTTCAACACGGCCGGAGCTGCCGCCTATCCGTTCGCTCAATAACGGACCAGACTCAATGACGGGCGTTCAATATGATACCCCCCGTGCCAACGGTTACCGCCAGGAGAGGTACTGAGCCAAGTGACTGCACTTGGCTGATCAACCACTCATGTCGACACACGATGTGCACCATTTTATTTTGTCAGCCACTTAACGAATGAATGACGGTGAAAAAGTTATGATACTTGGGCACCAGATACCCACGCGAGATGCGGCACAGGGATCCATCGCTGGACTCGGTCACAGCCGCTGCCGCCATCGTCACCGACGCCCGGAGCCTCGAGCTCGTTGTGCTATTAGATTTCTCCTTGTTGTCTGCTCTCTGGTCGGCACTGCTCTCGGCCAGTGTCTCACAGCAAACGGACTGTGGGCTATTTTTTTGTGTCATTTTGTCGATGCCCTGTCCAGTCATTTTTAGTCTTATTTCTACATCTACCACCTCGACAACAGACGAGGTTGTTGGGAGTTTTATTTGTTGCTCATTCGGGATAGGGAGGCCATTAATCGCGTACGGGTACAATGGGGTTGGCCGGAAAGGAAATGTTGGGACATCTGGTTAAGAAGGATGACAGGTGGGAGGTGAGATTGGGGTGGGTGGCGCGGGGGTGTTGCAGGGCGTATATACCCATTTTAAAGAAGGTAAGGAAGGTCATGGATGTTTAAAGGGGACCGAGTAGTCGGTTCAAGCTGGTTTGAATGGGGATGGGATGGTTAGGGATGGTTAGGGATGACTAGGAAAGGGGCTTGCTGTGCGGCGTCAGTGTCTCTGCCTCGGAAAGGGATTAATCCGCAGGAGACGAGAAGTCAATAAGACGTGATTAAGAGTTCTCCAGAAGGCTTGTTTCTTGTTGTGCCGGTGGATGGGATCGTGAGACGAAAGGAGAAGCGAGACGTCGCATGTCGTGATGACGTATGTATTTATAGGCATGGTATTCTACCTGGAAGGATCCGATAAGATATGTAGCGTATCTTGAAACGATTTGACAGCTCATAATTGACAGGGCGCTAATGCCAACTTAACTTAGACAATGGACGTCTCCCGAGTGCTCCGGGGAGCAAGAATGCACCCGACAGTCGGGGTGGGCGGCGGCGGAGTTCCATTGCGGAGTTGCGGAGTTTACGGGCGGAGGCTTTTGGTCCGATTCGGCCGGAGATATGCTGAGTTCGGGGCAACATTGGGGCCGGCCCGTGTGCTTACTGTTTGCATCAAAGTCCGCCAACTTGGCTCCCTCTTATTGAAGCAGGTCCCGCATGCTCCGACGCCGTTGTGAACTCCGACTCTTGGACACTCTTGGTTGGAAGAGAACCTGGTCACCGCCCTACTGCACATAAGAGGCGCTGCTCTCTTGAACAACAAGAAAAAAGATGGACTCCTTCAGTCCGCTCGCGATGCGGAAGATGGACCGCGCTGCAGCATCGAGACAAAAGAGCTGCAACGCCTGCGTCAGAGGAAAGCGCAAGTGCGACAAGAAGATTCCGCGGTGCACACGCTGCGCGGCCAAGGGCTTGGACTGCGTATACCAGAGGTTGCCACCGGGGGCAAGCTTCCACGACGAGGATATCGGAGGGGGAGCCAGCAACCTGTCGAACGAGGTGCCCGACTTTGATATGGGCTTTGATATCAACACCAACAGCAACCTAGGAGCATCAAGTGCGAGCGCAAGCACGGCGACGACGACGCCCGAGAGCCTGGGCACAAACGTCTCTTCCATCCAGCTCGACTCTCCTCTTGACTTTTCCATCATCGACCACCTCATGGCCAACGACTCGACGGCCGGGTCCGAGCTATGGAACCTCGGCGACTATGGAAGCAGCAAGATGGACATCCCACCGGTGCCGGCGCCGGCACCCCTCGTGTTGAGGGACATGTCGCTCCTGGAGCAGGCGCAGCACTGCATGACCGACTTTAACCCCCTCGACGTGCACGATACGCGCACCCGGGTAGGCTTCGTCGTGGACACGGTGAGACATCTATACCGGGACTTTTCTCGCACGCGCACGCTGCCGTTTATCCATCCCCGACTCTACGGCTCAAGCCTCCCGCGGACCATGCTGGCGGCCTTCTCAGCAGCGTCGGCATACGCAGCACGCACGCCCGAGAACAAAGCGTGGGTGTATAAGCTCGTGACGGACGTGGCCAAGGACATCCACCTTGAAGGCGAGCGAGCGTCCACCCCGCTGGAGAAGCTGGCGCGGGTGCAGGCTCTGGTGGTGCTTGACTCAATCCGCATGTTTGACGGCGACATTACGCTGCGGGCGGCGAGCGAGCGCGAGGCGCCGCAGTGCCTAGCGTGGCTAGGCGCTCTGGAGGAGCTGAGGGCCGAGCTCGAGGGCAAAGACGACTCGATCTCGTCATATTCTAGGGAAAAGCCCCCGCCAACGTGGGAGGTGAGTGCAGTTAGTACACGTGGCGTGAGATTTGCTGGCTGACAGTGACGATGCAGGGCTGGATGCTCCTCGAAAGCATACGGCGAAGCCTCATGATGGGGTATTCTTACTTGTGCGTGACATATATCTTGAAGTCCCAAGAACGTAAGTGATTCATTCGATTACCATACCCAGCTTGCCTCTAACGCCTCTCTGTAGCACCATACGCCATCTTCGAGTCCCCCTTTGCCTTTACGGCATCAAAGTACCTCTGGGAGGCCGACTCGTCCATGAACTTTTTCCGGGCGTGGCAGACCAAGCCGCAGTTCCGCGTGGCAAGCATGGACTTTAGAGAGGTGTGGCTGCATGCGCAGCCCGGGGACGTGGACGACTTTACGAGGCTGATGTTGACTGCGTGAGTTGTTGCCATGGAATAAACGTCTTGTGTATGTGAATCTGACTTTGATGCAGGCAAATGGGACCCGACGCCATAGATAACTTTATGCATGGAAACACTGCCGTGACCGTTTGAACAAGAGCTTGCTTTGGCTTTGGCTTTGGTTTTGGGTTTAAGGAGTTGGGAGACCTGGAGTCGAGGGATATCTGATTTTAGCAACCATGGTATGGAGAACCAGCCTCATCATGATGGACGAAGAAGTCCAAGGGATATCATTGACACAGTCTGACTTGATAGATTTGGGTACTTAACTGTGGTCCTTTTCAACAAGATGCAGCTGCATAATGCCGACTATCACGGCGTTGATAACCTTTTCTAATGCAGCATGTGAGAACCTTGATCCTCTCTCGATGTAGGTTGTTGAGGTAGAAGACTTTGGCTACCCAAGGTTTATGTGAAAACAAAACAAACAAAACAAAACAATGCAGGAAGGAAAGGCAGGATATGGAATCCATTTATCTATCTTTCCTGTCTCCCTCTTCTCTTACTCTTTCTTCCACTTTCATCCAACTTTCCACATCCAGCCAGCATCTGCTCACCGTCACCAAAGACACTCACCGTCAATCGCGCCTACACAAGGTATCAACCAGAATCACAGCCATTCACAATGAACAACTCAGACTCCAAAGAACCCCTTTTCGCGTTTCCAGAGTTCCAATACTCCAATACTCAAGACAAGGCTCAAATGCCGGGCCAATCTGCTCGCATCCCCGTCATCAGCCCCTACCTCCCCCTTCGCTCCCGGACCCTGACGCAGCTCGGCTGCATCGTTGGACTCGCAGCCGTGAGCCTGAGGGCTCTGCTGGTGGTCTGCCAGGTCCTGGGCCTCGACGCTGACCCCTGGGTCGGCCGTCTTCGACGCATCGTTGTTCTCGACAAGGTCATAATCGTCGTGTTCACTGCTGTATGGTACATGCGGATCCTCGTTCAGATCTGGGAGGCCGACCTTTTGCTTTTCAAAATGGAGGCCGCGGCGGGAGGAGATGCTCGTGCCCAGGCGGACATTGAGGCTCTTCGAGAGAAGCGCGACTGGGGCATGCTGTTGAATCATAGGCCGTTTAATCTATCATGGATTTTTGGTGCTAGAGAATGAACGAAGGAGTCTTGGTTATCACAATTATTTTGCTGGACTTTTGGCAAATTACTCGTCATGCTCAGCATTGAAATGGACATCAGCGTTACAACTAGCTCAACAGCTCAAAGTATCGTGCAATCAAAACACCCTGTTCCCTCTATACATACATCCTCGCCTCTCAAGCATCAGTGTCTGCGATCCTCCATACAAGTCTCTCACCACTAACCTCCCTATTTCTCAAAATGTCGACTGCCTTCTGAGCTCTCTCGACAGCCGTCGCCCCCTCGACAACACGGTACCTGTTCGGAGACACTACGCCGTCCTTCAGCAGTGCAGGTACAATCTCAGGCTGCATCTTTTCCTTGAAAAATTCATTCTGCTACTGTTAGTCTCACATCCACATTATATCATGCTGAGGGGGTTTCTCACAGAAAGGTAGAAATGGGTGCGCACTCCGCGGACATTGACACCCTCGGCCCATTCTCCGACGAGAACCTTGGAGGCATCCATCTCATACTCGGGCTCCTCTTCCACGGTGGCGTCCTTGAGGATGACGGGGAGCATGACGGCCACGATGCTGCCGTGCTGCGCAATCTTGGTCAGGGGCCTGAGGGTGCCGTCGAGGGAGCCGATGCAGTCCAGAATGTAGGGAAGCTTGGGCTCGGAGCGGTCGCCGGCGTACTTGAGAATCTGGTCCACTACGTCGTCCTTGCGGTAGTCGAAGCACTGGGTTGCCCCGATCCCGCCGAGATACTCATGGTGTTTGCCGCTTGCCACGGCGAGGATGTTCTTATAACCCCAGCGGCGAAAGACTTGTACGGCAAAGATGCCCACGCTGCTCGCAGCCCCCCAGATGAGGATGGGTTCATGGGCCTTTTTGGGCGTGTAACCCTCTGGGATGGGCCACGGTAGCTCGAGGTTGAGATCCGCAGTCGCAGCATGGAACACAGTGACGAGGTTAACCGGCACCGTCACGGCCTCCTCAAAGGACAGGTTCTCGGGGATCTTGGAGGCGAGGTACGCGGGGATGGTGATGTACTCCTGGTGGTTGGACTCCTTGCCGCCGTGGAACGCAAAGGCGCTCACCCGGTCCCCGACCTTTAAGCCCTTGAGGTCCCCTCCGTCACCGACATCAACGACGATGCCCGCAGCTCCGCCGCTGCCCATGAGAGTTGGGTACTCGGTGATGAGGAGGCCGCCATCTGTGCGGTGCAAGTCCAGGGGTGTGGAGGCTGTCCAGTGAACGCGGACGAGGACTTCACCGGGTGCTGGAGGGTGGACAGGGACGGTGAGGGAACTGAGAGGTGTTCGCTTTGCGGGAAGGACAACAGCTTGTTGGGTTGATGGGATAGAAAGAGAAGACATGGCGTTTATGTAAGGGGAGTCAAGTGATGGGTGTTTGTCCTTCAAGTCTGATCTGATTCTGTACTATCATTCCAGCGTCTACTAGGAAACAACATTCTCTTAAATACTCTCAATTCATCAGTGCCATCAACCATGAATCTCCTATACGAGCGCTCAAGTTCATGTCGCGAGGTGACGTGACGGGCCAGGATTTGTCATGGCTAAACTCCGTGGAGCTCCTGCAAAGCCGAAAGAGGCAACTGGGACCTTGACGTTTTTAATGGGGCGAGGCGAGGCATGTTGGTTCAAGTTGGATCCTCGATGCTGGGTCCTGCACATGTTTCTGGAAGCTGTAGTTGGATTTGTGAGCCACTGATTATGTCAAAGGGCGCCGAATAGGTAGTTCCGGGTGAGGCTGATGCTGATGTAATTTTGCTTCGCTTCTTGATCGAGGGTGGAAACTGGTGAAATGAGCCGCGGCATTTGCCACCATGTCGTAGGTATGTAACAGGAAATGAATAACAAGTAAAAGAAGGTACTTATAAAATGTAGGTATATAATTAGACGTCCCGACTTGTTGGCTTCCATACAAGTTGATCCATCCTTTCGCTTGCACTTTCCTCCCAGATAACCCAGCAGATAGCCGACCAAAATATTCCAATTCCATTACACAAAAAGATCAAAACGCCGTCCAAAACAAAAACAGGTATCTCTCTCTTCCTCTTCCGATTTTCGCCCTTGACTCCACAGAACAATTCAAACAGTCGTCGACCCCATCAGGACCGTGCCGGGCGCGGGCCCGACGTCGACGTGGTTCGGCGTGGGCCTCCCCTCCCTGGCGTCGCTCCTCGTGGTGGGCGGGCGCCCGAGGTCTGCCACCACGTCGCGGACGCGCTGTCGCATGCCCCTCCGCTGCTTCTGGGCGGAGTCATTGGGGAGCGTCGTCGTCTCCTTGGTCAGGGTCTCGGTGATGGCTTCGACCTTTGTTGGCGGTGTCGGCTGTGCGTCCTTGGAGGTGGAGAAGACGGTCGAGCCCGAGAGGGTGGAGGCGGCGTCGGAGCTTGTGGAGGGACGATGATGATCCATGGTTCTTTTGTGGATGATGACTTGTGGAAGAAGATATTGCGAAATATGAATAATAAACCGAGCTTCACTTGCGATGTTGATGATGGGAGATTCAAATCTTGGAGTGCGTGATATTAATCAATGTCGTTGTCGAGGGAAACGGAAACACACACCGGGGGGAAGGGAAGGTGGCGCCGCCCTTTTTGTATGCCCGTCTCTCGGTAGATAGGTACCTACTCTGGAGGGCAAGGGTCTAGATTGTTCAGGGTTGTTAGGTAGGTACCTTTAAGGTAGTGTTAGTACCCCGCGCTGGCTGTGCTCATCGCGCAATCCACCACTTACGTCTTCAGCCCTGCGTGAAATGACCTGATAGCCATCTTATTTCCACTATTTGTTTGTAGCCATGTTGACGGCTTCCATAAGCCAAGAGGCCAAGACGGGTATCGCATGTCGTTCAGGGACGTCTTCATCTTGGCGATTGCCAACGCCAGTACACGCTGTGTGTTGTTGACACTGTCCTTGGCTCTACCGATAACCTCTGCATGCGCCAGTGAAGCCATTGATAACCAGCTCTGACCCAGCCGCACTCGATGCAACCCTCCACAACCAAGCCGGAAAGGAACCCAACTGCTGCACCTAATTACTACCTCAATAGTCACCCCCGACAATTCGTGCCTTCCAAATCCGTTTTTAGCACAAAGCCTGAGCTGGTGCAATGCATCCGTTTGAGGTGGCAAGGACAGTCTCGGTGGAGCTTTCTTCCTGCTCTTTACTGAGGATCGCGACTTATTGTTGGTGGCTCTTGGAGCCTTTCCTTCCTTGATATCGTAATCTTGGAGATGTGACCCCCATCGGCGTAGGGGATCCTCGTCGCCCGCTCGCTTCCGTTTGCGAGTCGGCGACCTCTCAGCCCAGGTCGTTGGGGGATCAGGATGGATCACGTGCGCTTGTCACTGACCATTGTATTAAAGATAAGAGATAAGCAACCACCATGTGTCGGACAATAGAGGCTTTATGCCCAAAGCCAGAGGGCTCAATCAACTCAAATCAGTAGATTTTATACATATCATCATAGATACCATCAATGACACGCTGAGAGCAGGTAAAAAGTCGGCGCCCCGAGTCGGAGCCAGACTCGGCCCCTGCAGATTGACCCCTTGTCTGCTTAGTCACCCGACGCGGCTGGCCTCTCTGTCTGACACCATGTGGCCTCACGTGACCACACGAGTGACTCAACAGATTGCCCCACCACACATTGACTCACTTCGGACGTCTTCGGAGCTGCGTCCAAAAAACCTTGACAGCTGGACTTGTTTGTCGAGATATATCTATCAGTCACTTCCAACATTAACGTCTTGTGTTGTCCACGAACCTTCGAACAACATTCATCATGGCTCCCGAACGTGTTTGCCTGTAAGTCATTTGCCACTCAATTACTTATTTTGGTACGAGTAAGATAACTGACCCTTGTCTAGTGCCTACTCTGGCGGTGAGTTGAGAACTCCAGAAGCAATATCATCAACATCAACATCAGATATTCTGACCAATGGACAGGCCTGGATACTTCCACTATTCTCAAGTACTGCGCCCCCATGTCTTGCTTTCTGACGGATTGCGGCAAGGAGAAGACTTCGACGCTGTCAAGTCTTCGAGCTCGACGTGGAGACGACAATCATCGAAGATGTGGGATTGTTTAACAAGAGCTGACCAATGACTCTTAGGTGGCTCGTCCTTCAAGGCTATGAGGTCGTGTGTTTCCTCGGCGACTGCGGCCAGGAGGAAGACTTCGATGCTGTCAAGGCCAAGGCGCTGAAGCTCGGCGCTGAGAAGATGATCATCGAGAACGTCCAGCAGGAGCTGATTGACGACTTGGTGTGGCCCGCCATCCAGTGTAAGTCTTCACAGGCTGTTTATAGTAATGCAGCGGGTTTACTAACGGAATCCACCAGGCAACGCTATCTATGAAGGACAATGTAAGATGGTTCACCTCGGACGCTCTTCGATGACATCGCTAATGCCCTGAAGACCTTCTCGGCACAAGCCTAGCCCGGCCGGTATTGGCCAGGGCAATGGTGCAAGTTGCGAAGGATAACAACTGCACGATCCTTAGCCATGGATGTAAGTTGTCGTGGTTCAAGTGGTCTCATTACTGTTCGATCCAGTCGCTGACGCGTAACCCTAACCCTAGGCACCGGTAAGGGCAACGAGTAAGTCCTGATCATAATCCCGATACATATGTTGTCGCCCTCTGTCGTTCTTGCACCATACTGACTTCCTTCTTCTAGCCAAGTCCGCTTCGAGCTGGCGTGGAAGGCATGTGACCCCAAGATGAAGATTCTGGCCCCCTGGCGCATCCCTGCGTTCTTCAACCGATTCCAGTAAGCCTCCTTTTATGTTCACTACTGCATATTTAAGCTAATCATTCCGCAGGGGACGTGCCGATCTTCTCAAGTTCGCCGAGGAGCAGAACATCCCTGTTAGCTCTACTCCCAAGGCCCCCTGGTCTATGGACGACAACATCATCGTATGTATAAAAGGTCCTATTGCTTCTTCGTAATACTGACTATCGACCCGATAGCACTGCTCATATGAGGCTGGTGTAAGTCCTCCTACAGGAACACCTCTCTTTGCGCCCTGTTAACCCTGAACTTGCTAGATTCTTGAGCAAACAGACATGGAGCCCCCGAAGGACATGTGGAAGCGCACAGTTGGTGAGGCGACTCAGCCTACACACTTCTAGATTTTGCGCTAATGCCTCTCTAAAGATCCCCTAGACGCTCCTGATAAGCCTACTCGCTTCACCGTCCACTTTGCCAAGGGTGTTCCTGTTAAGCTTGAAGTTGGGAGCAAGGCCGTTACTGGCTCCTTAGAGATCTTCAAGGAGGCTAACGAGTTGGGCCGTGCTAACGGTAGGACTGCGAACCGAAGGGCTTTTAAGCGAGTACTGACGTAGTCCCAGGTATTGGACGCGAGGATATCGTCGAGTCGAGGTTCATCGGTAAGCCTACTCTCAGGGAACTTTAACATCAGCATGCGATTGCTAATTTTTTATTTCAGGATTGAAATCTCGTGGTTGCTACGGTCAGTCGCGTTTATTTCCTTGCTTTTCTAATGATTTGTTGTTGTTGGAGACGTCTTTGAGGTTGCGGATGCATTGTCGATGTTTTGGTGTGCGCGGCCGGCGACGTAGATCATGGCCCCGTCGCAGGCGACACCTGTTCCGCTCTCCCCCATGGATATTGATAGGATGTTCTAACCTTGTATGCAGACACCCCCGGCCTGACTATTTTGCGCAAGCTGCATCAAAACCTGGAGGTAAATTATCACCTCCTTGAGCATTGGATTGACTCATGCTGCGGTGTTTGATATCCCTTGATGCGATTCCAGAGTCGTCTCTTGGGCCAAAATCCTCTTGCCGTTTACAAGCGGGGCTGCCTCAAGAGCCCTCGAAAGCCTAAAGGGCTCAGGCTACTGGCCAAAGCAGCTGGACCTCAGCCCCTGAGGCACATGGCTTCTGCAGTCCGGCCTTCGTGTGGCAGTCTTCACCAGCGCTCTGGGCTTGTGCCGTTGCCCCTGGCAATACAATACCAATCCAGGGAGTCAAGAGTCACCTGAGCATGAGCCAATCCAAACACTCTCTATCTTTAATAAGTATAGGACTCCAGTTAACGATTGCTTAGGGTCTCGTGATGGATAGCAAGGTGCGCATCATTCGCGACCGTCTCTCGGATGACTGGGCGCAATGTATCTACAACGCGCGTAACCCCTTCTCTTCAAGCTCTGTCGGATTAGACATTGCTGACATCTTTTCAGGGAATGTACTTTACGCCTGAGCGCGAGTTCGTTCAGCAGTCGATCTCTATCAGCCAGAAGCAGGTTGATGGCAAGGTCGAAGCTCTGGCATACAAGGGCAACGTCATCATCGTTGGCCGCTCCAGCGAGACATCCAATCTCTACAGCGAAGAAGAGAGCAGCATGGTGAGTACCTGAAGAGGACCACCTCGGATCAAAACTAACATAAGAAATGCAGGACACTCTTGAAATGGATTGGAGTGTCGAAGACACAACTGGGTTCATTAACGTGAATGCTATCCGCATCGCCAAGTATGGCGAGCGCAAGATCAGGGATGGCGAGCCCCTTTCCAAGCGTAAGTAGACAGACTTGGGATGCTAGCCTTCCAGCGCTGCAGAAGCTTTTGGTAGACGGAGGAAGATCGGCGAGAATGGAATGGTTTATGTTGTGCTTGGGCATCACGAGTACGAGAAACAATAAGAAAAGCTCTTGTGTAATACCTTCTTCACTGTTACCTACGCAGGTTGTGGGCAAAAGCCCTGCGATAACACATCCTGACGATCAGCGACTTGCTCTCAAGGATACATCAACTTGTTCATTAGTTGGGCTATAAAATACATCATCTTGGTCAACGCTTTCCAGCGCCAACTCGAGGATCGACCGTCATCAAGATCCCCTGCCCAGCACCATGATTCGCCCTATAATATAGCAATAGCAGTGATAGACCCAGACGCCGAAACTCCCAGCCATACCTTGAGCCCCAATCCAATTCGAACCCACGGTATATCGTCGTGCGGGTGCCCAATAAGATTACAAAGGCCGTGAAACAAGACAAACGAGAAAATGCCCACAACTTAGTGTGCTGCTCCGCCCTTGACGAACCGTTCAGAAACCTCTACCCGCTTGTTTCCGAGGTCAACAATCTTGGCCACCAGCTTGTCCGCATTGTCCATCTCGATAATGTCGTCGGCACCTCCGAGGCTCACTCCGTTAACCATGATGTTGGGAACGGTCCTTCGTCCTGTAGTCTCGAGCAGCTGGTCTTGCAGGGCTTGGCCCTGGGGGTGGAGGTCAAGCTCAACCACGTGCGGCTCGGGTGTGATGGCGTATTTCTCAAGCAACAGGCCCTTGGCTCTCTTCGAGAAGGGGCAGTAAGACTTGGAGAAGATGATGACTGGATGGCAGTTAGTCAAGCCGAAGCCGTTACTCTGTCTGATGTCCACTTACCAGGCGACTTCTTGAGGATAGAGTCAAGCTCATCTCGAGCCTCAAGCTCCTCCTTGCTCTTAACCTTCGTCTCGGCCTGGGGCTGCGTCTCCTTGGAAGCACCACCGACGACATCTTTACCCCCAGAGGCAGGCTTGGCTGCCTTGTCCTTGTCTTGACCCTCTGCTGAGCTTCCAACACCAACAACGTTGCGCGGGGGGTCGGGCCGCAGTCCACCCTTCTCGTTGGCCTTATCCTTGGCCTCCAACTCGGCTGCCTTTAGGCGCTCCTGCATCTGGACGGCCAGCTCCTTGTCGTCCTCGTCAACATCGCCATCTCCATCCTTATCGGCAGGTATGTGTCCAGCCTTTTGCCCTGTTTGAGAGTCCACCACGGCCTGCCCAGGTGGCGAGTCCCCGCCCATCGCATGCTGCGTCTTCTTGATAAACTCCTGGTTGCCGTATGCCTCGGCATCGCGGTGCGAGTCGAAGCCAGAGGTGTAGAAGAGGATAAATATAAAGGTTCCCAGGGTTGCCAGGATCAGCAGGCGCACTCGGCGTGGAGAAGGCATGATGGGAAGTGGGAGGGCGATGGCGAGACCAGGGTGGATGCGCTAGGGAGCTTTGGTGGGTGGTTTTCGGAGGCGTCGCGTGAGGCCGTGCAGGAATCAATTCGACATTCGAGCCGTCAAGGAGCGTTGGGAGAGAGCGAAGGGAAAGAGAACAGCGCGACAAGCAATAAGGTAGTCGGCTGATTCATCAGAGTCTGGTGGGAAGAAGGCGACGTGGACGTGAGGGAGAGGAGGGAGAGAGAGAGAGGGATACGAGACGAGAGACAGGCCAGGCCAGAAAGGGAGACGTGATCATAGCTCCCCCAGACCGTGTTCAACCCGACGGGTTTAATTGGGGCCTTGAGCCAATCATGGCGCGTCGTTGATTTAGACTGTGCGCACAGTGAGATGAACTGTGCAACATAGCTTCCTGAAGCTCTAAAGACTGGAGGATTATCAAGGGGAAATTTGATCATGTTGTAATTAGATAGATATCGAAAGAAAGGGTATTGATAAAGTAAATGTTCCAGTTCCAGTTGCGCCCAAGTATCAGCCTGATTAACCCCACTAACCCAACCCAACCCGTTCCTGAGTCCATCAACCATTTTACTCCCACGACTGTTCCTATATCCTGGTTAATAATAGCTTGGTGTCTTCTAGAAATAGATGACTTACTAATGGTCTCTCACAATGCCACACTCTCATCCACAAAACGAGCTTGCACTCTTTCAATGTCATCGACGTCGGGCACGTTCGAGTCCCCTGCCCGAGCACTCTCGCTTGGCGCATGAGGGGCAGGAGCCTCGAACAAGACATGAGGCGCGCCGTGAGAAGAACGAGACTTCAAGTGTTGGTGGATATGCGTGTGTCGAGCGTGCAGGCTCCGGTGGTTGTGGTTGTGGTTGTGCATGGCTGGCGCAGCCTGAAGCCCGAGGGCCCAGAAGAAAAAGGCGAGGAAGATGGAGAGTCTGAGAGAAGGCATCTTGTCTGGGATATTGCGCTTGAGAGTAGATTTCGGATTGCAGTGCAGTGGCTTGTTTGGATTGATGCCGCTTCTGTGCTTGTCGGTGACTCCGAAGCTGAAATGGGACTTGATGCTTTATATGCCTTCAACCTCCAGCCGCTCCCTTTCCTGCATCAAGATCATGACGACAGCTAGGTCGTTCGCATTGAGCACACTATCACTCCTTGCTTTCTGCAATCAGCCTTTGGGATGTCGCTCGTGACCCTCCAGCGCAGGAATTCGAAGGGTCCTGAGCCGCGCCGAGACATCGTGTCTCTCCCTCTGCTCTCGATAGAGGCACCATCCTTACCCGAACCAGCCCCTGCGGCCAATGCACCAGCGAGCAAGGCAGATCAGGTGGCCCGAGAGCGCCCTGCTCCCGGGGAGATGGCATGCAAAATTAGACTATCGACGTTTGGCAATGTCTCATCCTGATGTCACCCGTCTGTCTGGTCGTTGAAAACGTCGTTAACGTCGGGCGACCCTCATTCAAAGGGAAGGCTGGTGGTTGTGAAACATTCCCAATATTCGCAGTCTATCACTACCCTATGCCCTCTATCACACGATAGTAGATGTATAGGGTCATGATTCGAATCGAGCCTCCTAACTCTTCCCTTTGCGAGAAATTATTGATCTTGTTCTCCCTCTGAAGATGGCTTGACTTACAAGGCAGCTGTCATTACTCAGCATAGCCGAATGTGGAGCCAATCAAATGTTGCCAAAGTACTCTCTATGCGACCTCCACGGTGGCACTTTGAAGTTGCCAAGTTGCAAATCAGCAAATCCACCAGTACAATTCTAGCGACTTCGATTTATGGACGATAATAAGTGTCCTTTTCAAGGGGATTGACTCATAATCATCAACTTTGGTTTTTCATTCAATATATATTTTCTCGAGTAGATGCCCATCTCCAATCTTTAATTCTGCATCCTCAACAACGACGGGCCGATTTTACAAAGCCAAATACGCCCCGTTTTTCGCCCTCCATCCAGCCTCTCCTTCTCCTCCAACTGAAGGGTTTACCACCCCCTGGTCTCACTCATTGGACACGCTTCAACACCTTCACCCATCCCCTTCCCTAGAGATCCGGGTGCTCAGCCCTTATATCGTCAAGATGACCCCCTTCAGACTAAAATCTCTACCACTTGCTCTCGCCCTGATATTCGGCATCCTCACTTGCATCCTCGCTGCACCCACAGTCGCCGCCACAGGACCATCTCCCTCTGCAGATGTAGACCTCATCTGCCACACCGACAACCCCCAGGACTGTTACCCGCGGGTCTTCCAACCCACGGATGAATTCCAGATCGTCCACGATGATCAGGAACTCCCCCATGGACTCCATGTCCGTTTGAACATGTCGACTGGCAAGAAGGAGGCCAAGATCAATGTACCCGATGAGAGCGATCCGGCACTGGAGGGTCTACCTGTTGACCAGGCCGTTCTCGTCGTTGACCCAGAGCAACCCGAGACCCCTCAGATCCCCAAGGGCGCTCCAGCGTATGATGCCGTCGGGAAGATTAAGGAGCCAGAGGGTGACTACGAGGGCAAGCCATTCTTTGAAGCCATGAAGCTGTTGAGGAGCGGTGCCACCGATGGCGGCAAGGAATTCGATGATGCCCTCGCGGGGATGGAGGAGCTTTCTCACGATATCTACTACGGCCTCAAGGTCACCGAGGAGCCGGCCGTGTTGAAGTCGCTGTTTTGCATCATGGTTGATCGGGATGTCCCATTTACACCGGGTATCACTCCTCGAGACCAGCAAGCAGCTGCCATCCTCGGGAGCGCACTGCAAAACAATGCCGCCGCATTGAAGGAGGTTACCAAGGAATGGCCACGCCTCATGGAGATGACCTGTCCCAAGACCAACAAGCCCTTGAGGGAAGGCTTCTACTCGACCTTTATCCCCAACGATGTCCCGTCCGCAACCAACAACAAGATCCTGGCGTCCAAGGTCAAGGCCAGAGTCGGAGCCATCAATGGCCTCCTCAAGAGTGATGTGATCCGACAGGACTTTCTCAACAACGACGGCATGCGGAGGCTTCTCGAGCTCCTCACCGTGGACGTCAAGGAGTGGGCCCCGGCGCACCGCAAGGTCGGCCAGCTGGTCCTCGACACGTTCCTCGACGAGGACATGGGCGCCAAGCTGGGCCAGTGGCCTCGCACGACCCGGGCCACCGACGCCGAGTGCCGGGTGCGCGAGACGCAGACAGAGGAGGGATGCTGGGATTACCATGTGGCGCGGATCATGAAGGCGAACAAACGGGACAGCAGCCACTGGAGTCGGGACTTGAATGACCGGCTTGCTGCGTTGCGGAAGAGTGGAAAGATTCCTCCTCGAGTTGAACTGTAGAGCGTCGTCTGATCAGAAATGTTTAAATGAATAAAAACATGCGTGCTTCAAGACTTGTAGTTTTGTTCACTTGTGATTTTCTGAAAAAAGTCATGATACCCATTTTTGGTGTTGAGGCGGCTAATTGATTGTCCAGTGCGTAAAGAATTTCATGGTTTGAATTCTTGCTCTTCACTTTACATTCACAACACCACTTTCAGCAAGGCCATCTTTCATCCCATCTATGATTAGTACTGTCTCATAAACAACCTCAAGAAACAAAATGCAAGACTCGCCACCTTTTCAAGTCAAACGTCATCTTAAAGGCCGCTGCCTCATCGCCAGCAGATCCTTTACCCCAGGCGACACGATCCTCACCTTCACGCCCACCATCCTCATACCCTCACTCTCCCACTCAGAAACCGTCTGCAGTCACTGCTTCAAGCCGGGCGAGCCCCGCAGCTGCTCGCGCTGCCACGCCGTCGCCTACTGCGACGCCTCGTGCCAGTCGGCGGCCTGGACGGCCATCCACTCCAAAGAGTGCAAAGTGCTGCGCAAGGTCGCTGCACAAGGCCGGCCAGGTCTCCCGACGCCTGTGAGGGCTGTTGTTCAGGGGCTTGTCAAGGCAGAGGTTGGCGCTGCGCTCGAGGATCTGGAGGGAAATGAATTGTGCTGGAGGGGAAGTGATAAAAGGGCCGACATGGAGATGATGGCCATGGGCGCAAGTGCGTTTGCTGGCCTGGGCACTACCCAAGAAGCTGTCAAAAAGGCCTTGAGTCTTCTATGCAAGGTATGGAATGTGGCAACTCTGAGCTTGTGGGCTTATACACTAACAAAGCGAGGTAGATTCAAACCAACGCGTTTCATAGATACGATGCGGATCTTGGCCAAGTCGGCATCTTCCTAGAACCAAGGCTTGCCATGGCAAACCACTCGTGCATTCCAAATGCCACAGTGCAGTTTGTTGGCAGGAGAGCCATTCTCAGGGCGGAGAGGCCGATCAAGGCCGACGAGGAGATTGAGATCTCTTATACAGGTCCGTTTTCATCCTGCCAGCATCCAAAAGAGTTGATTAACAGTTTCTTAGATTACAACTACCCCCTATCCAAACGCAAGGAAGCGCTCGCTCCCTACTTTTTCACCTGCGGATGCCCTCGCTGCAGGCAAGACCTGATCAACTACCAAGTGTGCGCCCAATCTCCCATCGTTGACATGAACCGCCAGGGACTCGTCTCGGACCTCTCGAAGCTGCGTGGGCACCCAGCAGGCGTAGACTGGGACAAGGCTTCACTGGGGAGAGAACACAGCGAGAGGCTAGTCGACCTCATTGATACGAAGGAAACGTCTGGTTCGTTGGAGGAGCGCCGTGCAGTTCTGCAAACCCGGTATCAGAAATGCCAGGGGCTAATTTCTGAAAACATGTGGGCGCTATCACCCCTACCGCAGCTCTTGACCGAGATATCGATTCTCTACGCGGAGGAGGGAAATTTTGTGTACGCCTTGGCAACAGCATGCCACATCGCCACGGCCTGCGATCCCTATCGACATGTGGCGCCGTTTCATCCAGTCCGTATAAAGGGTCTGTTCCTCGTCGCAAAGCTTCTCGCCAACACGGCAGCCGACACAGCCTCCCTGGGCAACTCGGCGGCTGTTGCAGCAAGGGGAGGCCTCAACCAGCGAGCGCTCCAGACGCTGCAGGACATTGATCAAGTATCGCTGTGTCAGATGCTTCTCGTCATGGTCCTCAAGTCGATCCCAGCAGAGCATGTTCAGGAGTGGGAGCTCTCCATCTCAGCAAAGCAGATGCTGGACGATATCAAGCAGCTGCCGGGCAGAGGCCAAGAGCAGTCCTTGATCAGCCTGTGGGAAGAGGATCCTGAGCACGACCAGGCGCGGGCGTTCTTCAAGTATGCAGTGTTGAAGCAAGTTGATGCTCTGTCAGACCTTGGGTTGGAAATGCTCAAGATGGACTTTGGTCGATGATGCTGAATAGAATAGAATATCAGAACCTTGATAGCACGCTCCCTGAAGGCATCCTGTTCATTGCTCGTTTAAAACAATTGAATATGACGTCGCGTTAGCTGTCGAAACGCGTAAAGTGGATGATCGCGAACTATCACGACAATGGCCCCACGTGATTGGTCGATCTTGCATCCGTTTATCTTATCATGAAGCTTTCCTGTCCCCACCTTCCCTCTTCAAAAAAGTTGAGTTCGCAAAAGTACGTACCTTGGTTTCGCATTTGGAAATCTCAGTTGCACTGCACTCCAAGCTTCCATTCGTAGCTTTCCTCCCTCTGACAACATCTTCTTCACGGTCCCATTCCAAGCGGCGCGCACTTTTCGCGCTCGCCTAAGTCCAAGATGGGTAAGAGAACGAGGAGAAAGTCCAGCCGGCCCGTCAACAAAACCCTTACCGCCGCCCTAGGAGCCGAACCCGACCTCGAGCCCGGTCAACAGGCATCCTCCGCCGATTCTCACGATGCGACCCAGCAGCTGGAGGAGCTCAATGACGCTGGAGCTGTAGCGCCGGTTGTCGAGAAGGAGACTGCGACCCCGAGCGACGGGAGCCTCAAGCGCGCGACGCCCCACGACGCCGACGATGAGGATGGAGGGTGGCAGGTTGTTTCGCGAGCAAACAAGAAGCTCAAGAAGATCCCCAAGGCCGGCAAGAACTATCCCACCATTGCCTTCTCACCCAACGCCCGACTCCAGTCCAAGATCAACATCTCGCAGCTGCGAGACCTGGTAACATACATCTTTGCCGACGGTCCTGGCCCCCAGTGGATCGGCATCACCCATCGTCCTGCCTTTCGCAAGATCGTTGCCATTATGATACCCGGCCTTGAGGAGGCCATGTTCAAGGATACGGTGGACTTTGCGACGTACAACGACGTCGTGAGAGGAGAGGATTCCACCGGCACATCACCCGACGACTATTATCCGAGGGTGCTAAACAAGGAGCGTTTACCAGAGGTGTTGCAGCCGTTTGCGGACATGTTCACACACCTGTGGCCCGTCAAGACACCAGGCGATGACAAGCACGGAAAGATGCACTCGCCAATGGCAGCCTTTCTGACAACACCCGTCCCCAAGGACAAGTCCAACAACAAGAAGGGCGTCAAGCCAGCATCGGAGCCCTCAGGCTGGAAAAACCAGAGGACCCGCATCACAGAGTTCCTCTGCACCGCTGATGAGCTGAGTGATAACGGCTATCTAGTTCATCCAGCTTTGCTGCCAGAGGGCGTCGCCAGGGATGAGTTTGTTGCCCCCGAAGGCTGGGTGGTGACCAAGGTGGACAAGCTCGAGGATGGGGAAGTCCCCGAGGATGAGGTCCAGCAGGGCAGCATCACGGCGGGCCGAGAAGTCTTGGCTCTCGACTGCGAGATGTGCATGACTGGCGAGAACGAGTTCTCCCTGACGCGCATCAGCATAATCAACTGGACCGGCGACGTGGTGCTTGATGAGCTGGTCAAGCCCGACAAGCCCATTATTGACTACGTCACCCAGTTCTCTGGCATCACAGAAGAGATGCTTGCGCCCGTAACAACTACCCTGCGTGATATTCAGGAGAAGCTCCTGGAGATTCTACACCCTCGCACAATCTTGGTCGGCCATTCCTTGGAGTCTGACACTAAGGCCCTCCAGATTTCTCACCCTTTCATCGTCGACACCTCCATCATCTTCCCCCACCCCCGCGGACCTCCTCTCAAGTCCTCCCTCAAGTGGCTTGCGCAAAAATACCTGTCCAAGGAGATTCAAAAGGGCGGCGCCAACGGACACGACAGCATCGAGGACGCTAAGACCTGTCTCGATCTGGTCAAGCAAAAGTGCGAAAAGGGCAAGGCCTGGGGCACATCGGACGCCCAAGGCGAGAACCTCTTCCGCAGGCTGGCGCGAGCAGGCACCGCGTACAAAGCCCAGGGGGGAGAAGCCGGCGGGATAGAGGTTGGCAAGACGAGCGCCGCTGTAGACTGGGGCGACCCGTCCAAGAGCGCCGGAGGTGGTGCGACACATCAACTCGGCTGCAGGAACGACGAGGATGTGACCAACAACGTCATCCGCGCCGTCAAGGGAGATGAAGACGGGCTTGAGATCCACGGTGGAGGTGTCGACTTTGTATGGGCCAGGATGCGTGAGCTCGAGGCCCTCCAGGGCTGGTGGAACCGCAACCGCATCGACAACCCAAGCAGCGATGGCGGTCCACCACAGGATGGAAGCGACGATGCCTCATCGCTCTCGCCCAAGTCCCAGCTAGAGCAAGCCCTCGGCCGCCTCACGGAGCGTCTTGGCCGCATCCATGAGGCCCTCCCCCCTTGCACCGCCTTCATGCTGTACAGTGGCTCGGGCGACCCGCGCGAGATGTCACGCCTGCAGAAGATGCAGTCGCAGTGGCGCAAGGAGTACAACACGCCCGGCAAGAAGTGGGACGAGCTGAGCGTCAAGTGGACCGACGTCGAGGAGCAGGCCCTCAAGGCGGCAGCTCGCAAGGCCCGGGCCGGCATCGGCTTTCTGAGCGTGAAGTGAAGTGAATGAACGATTTCAATGTCTGGACATGTATTCTAAATGGACCGTCTATTCTGTAGAGGCGAGGCTACATGTAATGAAACAAGGGGGGAGACCTGGTATAGGAAAAGGAAAGGGTATATGTATGGGGTGGCGGTCCAAGAGAGCCACTTGTCGTCTTGACATGGACTTGATATTTGTTTGTCTCAGTACAAAAAGCCCCCCAATAGAGACGAACAAAAACAACCAAGACGAAAGCAGATCTACCATGACAGATTACAAGGCATATCATTACTACTTCTCATGAGAATTCAACCAAACGTGAGCCGCTTATTTTCCCTCCCATCTAAAAGATGGGGCCATGACAGACTCTCGCAGGAACGAAAAAGACACAGCAACAATAACAACATCAATATATATGCCACACCCCCCAGTTTCTCTTTCCGGTACCGTCCTGGCACACAAAAGCATACATGTGCGTGCTACAACCTTTATCCCACCTCGCCCTCCATTTGTGCGTTTCCCATCCGCCCCGTTATCCCTATGGCCCAGGTTTTTTGTTACGCCAACGCTAGTATGGACATTCTCAAAAATGACATTTCCCAAAAGAGAGAGACAAAGGAAAAGGAAAAGAGAACAATAAAAAAATTTGACAAGTGATGGAATCAATCGACAGATGATGAACCGATAAAACGCCTGCTTGTTCGCTATACTTTCATGGCCCGGGTCCCTCCCGAGATTCTGTGCCGTCGTCTCCAAGCGAGACGACCGAGTTGGCGCGTGTGTGCGCGTGTGCAAGGTGCTTGTGCATGTGCACCTTGTTCTATAACATGGGTGGATTACATTGTAGTTGACCTCCTCCGAATCATAAAGAAATATTAAGGTGTAGCCCCGTAACGGGGGTCTTGTGTGTTGGAGTGTGTAGCGAGGGTCGTGTTTAAGTGAAAGGGCCGTGGCCATGCAAGAAGGAGCATCAGGTCCGAGGTCTTCGTGGGGCTTCATCAACCAGCTCTGCAGAGCTGCCGAGGAGGTCAACATCGCGGTGTAACGGGTCAACTCGGCTGACACCGTGCTGTGATACCACTCCAAAGCTGGCTGGTCGTTCATCACGCCCCCCATGGAGATCAATCTGAGAGAACTCGCCCGGGAACTCTATCGACGAGTTGGACGAGAGTCGCTTCTGAGAGTGGGTGCGCTCGAACGGTAGTCTTGACGACGCAGACAGCGTTGCCCGGTGATGGCTCGAGGTACGGCTTACCGAGGCACGGCTTACTGCGTCGAGATCCCGCAACTGAGAATCAAACGACAGTGTCGAACCAGGCATGTCAATGTTGAGAGACGGAGCTCGGCTGTGATCACTTTCTCCAAAGTGGCCAGACGCTCTCTTGGAGCTCTTTCGGGGAATCTCTGGGGCGTCCTGTTCAAGAGCTTCACGAAGTGCAATGTGCTGTGGCTTCTTAGACAGCACCTTGCTCGGCTCCCGAGGGAATCCGTCGCCGTCGTTACTGAAAGTCCGTCGAGGTCGCTCCAGGACGGGGCTCTCTGGCTCCGAATCTTGAGGATCACCGTTGTCATCCAGCAGGTCACCCTCCTGATGTCTGCCAGGGGAGCGTCTTGGCTGGGGCTCATCATCGTCGTCCGAGTCGATAGGTCCGTTTCGCAGCACCCCCATAGCCACAGGGATGCCCTCGGGCGGTGATTCACCACCGTTCCTGGCCATCATCGCCGGCGGCATTCGTGAGCTTCTCACAACCTCGAAGCCCTTGCCCTTCTCTTTAGTCTTGCCACCAAACAAGCCCCGGAACCATCCCGAGGCAGTGGCCACGGGTCCCGTTGGGTCAGCGGGTCCGGTTCCGAGCTTCCGGCCCGGGCCATCCGAGTTCAGGGCCGGTCCGCGGACACCGTAGTAAAAGTCTACCTCACGGGTCGCGTAATCTGGGCGGTTTGGTGGGAAGCTAAGCTGAGAATATCCGGCAGCAGGGGGCACAGCTGGAGTTGCACCCCGAGAGATCTCCGCAGCCATGTCTGCAGGATCGCCCAGAGCACCACCTGTGCCAGGTGCTTTGGTTTCTGCTGTCAAGGAATCGTCCGGCTTGTCTGAGTGGATTGACTCGTTCATTGTCTGGCGACGACGAGGGGGTCGATAATAGGGGTCGGCTGCGTCCATTGATTGTGAGGGATGATGGCGAACCACGCCGGGCGAGGGCAAAAAGGAAAAGGTGCTGGTCTCCCCAGGCGTGTTTGGCATGTACGAGCTGCCACTGTCAACGTTTTGCGGCATTGCAGAGTAGACGTCGATACTATCGAGTGCCGAGCTACTCCGATGTCGAGGGATATTCATCATCCCACCCAGGCTTGCACCAGATTCGCTTCGAAGTCTTCCGCTCGGCATCACGTATCCTGACTTGCCACCATCGTCGGCGTCCAACATGGCCGCTGTCGACAATTGGCTTGCTCTTGACGGACCAGTATTACGGTGTGTGACCCGTCGGGACAGCTGTCGCATACCAAAAATCTTGGAGAGTCCACCACGGGTCAGCCCTCGCACATCGTCTCCGCCAGCACCGAGCATGCGAGCCACAACCTCGATTATGGTCTGCAGAGCGTTGAGGAAGAAACCAAAGATCAGGGCCACACCGTGGATGGCCAGGATAACATAGCCAATCCAACCCTTCTCTCCCTCGGCTACACCCAGCGTGGGTACAAATGCCACCATCATTAGGATCGAGACAAGTCGGAGCGAGCAGAAAAAGGTGTGGTACGCATTCATCGATGTCGTACGCTGGAACGGGCGGAAGGCGTGGATCGAGAGGACATGGATGACTTCGCAGATAGCGAGAATAACCACCTGCGCAATGCCGCTAGGCTGTACCGCACCCACGGCAATGCCCCGCAGGAAGGTCATGAAGACGGGAATGAGAGCAAACGCAGCGGCCTCGTCAGAGTATGTGTTGTAGAGCGGGCCATAGAGGAGGACGGACGATAGGTCATCATACAGAACAGACTTTGGCCGCGTCTTGATAATAAGATAAAAGAGATAAGATGCAAATATGATGAGAAGAACGAGGGTGACGACAGCCAAAGCGATGGTGTAGACCGGAGAGCCGCTCGCAATAACAAGTTGAAAGCACGATAGGGCGACAATAGGGAACAGGAAGTAGTTGAAGACGATGCGGACGACGTTGCCGACGGAAAAGGGGACATTCTTTGACCGGAGATCCTCTTCGGGGGTGTTGTTGATCTTTCGATATAGCCACTGGACGAGAAAGCCGGCCTGGACCAGAACCGTTACGCTTCCGATGCAGACGAAGAGCCAAACCATCATGCCAGCCCAGGCGTCTTTGCCCTCCGCCATGCCAACCAATTGCCCGAGCCTCTGCAGTCCGTAGGTCCCGTTAGTGACGTAGATGCCGTCAACGACACTCTGCCATGGCGGTGCATCCGCAACAAAGCTCTGGTTGAACATGAGGGTCGACCACGCCATCTGGCTGACGATGGGTTGGTAGAAGCCGGGGTAATCGAGGGTGAGGCCACCGGTCAGCGCAACGAACTGGATATACTGAAGACAGTCGCCAAAACCCGGTGTGACCAGTCGAAGCAAGTCGGCGTCGCGGCCATAATTAGAGGTCCAGTGGAAGACGTCAGATGAGCCCCACGGACTAAAGATTGCCGCAAAGCAGATTGCGAACCCAGTGAAGAGCAGAACAACTAGAGGGAGAAACTTGAGAAGCCAAGAAAGGCCACCCAGGTCTGGAGTTAGCGTAACGGTGGCGCATCCAATGTGAGTGGCCTTGCGGTCACCATCAATGACGATCAGTGTCGAGGCGAGAGAGGCAAAGGCATAAGAGGCAGACATGTCGTTGGAAATGTTCACCGAGGGAAGATTGCCACGAGCATCGCTGTAGTTACCAGTGATCAGCCAAGAGCCCATATCAAATCCCCGGGTCAATTGTTGACCTGAATGGACGGACGGATAACCTACCTGTACTGGACCTCCCCGAACACGGGAGGGAGTGGGCAAGAGCCATTGACCAAGGCCTTGTCGCAAAAATCCGCAACGTTGTTGTATGGCCGATACGAGAGGAATTCCACCTTGCGGATCAACGTGGTAGCTGTTTGAAAACCCTGTTCCGGAAGCTGAACAATCTTGCCATTCGTCTTGTTAGGATCTTTCCAGTAGGGATCGTCGGCTGGAGGGAGCTCTCCCGTGGTTCGAGCACCCGTGACATTCCCCCAAACGGTGAGCTGGAGTCTGTGGCTATCGTTCTTGAGGTCGAAATAGGCATCCGCGTACAAAGGAACCCACTGCATCAAGACTGGGTCGTGGAGTCGGTACGAGTCATCGAGGCAGTTGGTGACGGGGACCCTGACGGCGTAGGCAGAGGAGATGTGAAGAGCAAAGAGGATTGCGATTATCATGTTGGTTGAAAGTCGAGATATCGTGCCAAGTCGAGGGGGCCATGCCCTTTGTTGAGAATAGATCCGTGACATGATCGAGGAAGAAGAGGGCTGATGTGAAGGGGTCGAGGAGCTAGGAGAGCCCATGGTAGCGAGTGTGGTGGGCGCAAAGCCAGAAAGTGGACGCTTCGATAATGGTGCTACATGTCGCTTCCGGGGCAGGTCCTGGCTGAGGCCGCGATCGTGGGCGCGAGGGGGGGAATCCTGCGAGCAGTCGGGTAGGCGTTGAAGGGCCAGACCAGACGGCATAGCTCTTTCGAGGTTTGTCCCAGGTGCGATGCTGAGATTAGTAGAGAGGATTGGGCTGCCAGAGGTGAGAAGAGGAAGCCCAGGCAAGGGGCGTGAAGCTGGAACACGAGCAGGCGGGATCGGGATCGGGGGATCGGGGTGGCTCAGACGACGGTCATCTTGGTGTCGAGAAGGGAACCTGACCCGGCGAGAGTTGAGACCGAGGAGAGCGCGCGGGGGGAGATGGATATGATTTCAGCGAAGCGAACGACGTAATCTCTCGACGTGGGAAACGGTGAGGTCTGAATGGCGTGGGTAGATGTTTCGTAGAGCAGAGTAGATGATGGAGTTGGGTGTCGAATGGACTGAACGGCCGACAATACGGGAAGCGAGCGAGTAAGAGGAAAGAGAGTGTGAGAGGAAAAAAAGTGTCCAACAAAAGATAGGTAGGTAGCGACCGAGTTGGACCAACCGCAGCAGAGTGCGTGTGCTGTGCTGCGCTGTGCGGGTGTGTGCGTTGCGTGCGTTGTGTGTCAGTTCTGCGAGTGTGTGCCTTGATCCGCAGACCGTGATGGGGATTGAAAGGATCCATGGATTCTTGGGGGGGCGAGAGAGACGAGGGATGGGGGGGTGTGAAGTGGGAGGTTGACGATGAGCGGATGTACCTAGTACTTTCACCGTGCCAGAGGAATTCCCAGTGTCAGCACGGGGGAAATGGGGCTCCAGAACGGTGGGTGGGATGGAAGCGGCCGGGGACTCTTCCTTCACGAAACCCGCACTCCATGCTGAGCTGAGATACAGCAACGACCTAGAGAGCTGCTAGGACACGCTATAATTAAGCCGCAGGCGGCCCTGTGAGACCTTCCCCCCCGGACTGGACGGCAGTGGATGGAACCCAGTAAGCGTAGGTAGGTAAGGGGGGGTTGTTCCATCTCGTACTGCGAACGGCCATGGTGGACGATCCCCCTGTGATCTGCGGATTATGTGAGGTGAGCTTCGATGCCTCGGGTCGTTCATTACGAGCTTCCAAAGTCCTGCGTCTGTAATTCCCGAGGATTCTTTCATCCCCGTTTGTATGGAAATTCCAGGGATGAGAATTTTTGTGGGATAAAGAAAAAAAAAAAAAGGGACTGGATCTTTGAGCTTTCGGTACCTCCCCGTCCTACCTAGGCGTTGTGGCTGGGTTTGACGCTAAAGACTGGTTGTCCTATCTTTATCTCAGGTCACCCTGATTTAAAAAAGTCCAATAGCTGCATTCCCTGTTTGATCCTGTCTCCAGAGATGAGAACAGAGTAGATGTTGTATATATCTGATTTGAATAAATAAATAAAGGATCCCTCCCGGAATTACCTACATGCACAAAATCCTCCCCCGAGCATCCCGCATACGATGAAACTCTCAGCTCTTTTCTCCCGTCAGATGTAAGAGTTGCCCTGAGCCTCCCGTCCACCAGCTTAGCGCCAGAGGAGAGGAGGATGGGAGCTTAAGTACCGGGTACATCGTCCTGCAGCTCTCGTAAAAGGATGGGGTCCTGGAACGCTTCCCAAGTCCGAGCGCTAGACCGCGACGGGCCTGTACGTCATGGCGTGCGGCTTGGATTTGTGCTGGCGCGAGCTCCGAAAACTGTCGTCTCTTGCTCAAACGGGAAACGGCCGGTCTGTCTGTAACTGAGGAAGATGGGCGAGCGATGGACGTTTTCGTTGATGGACGGATACTTGAAGAAACGAGACGAAACGAGACAAGACTGTTGATTACCATGGTCTATCAATCGCTCGTTCCTGTTCAGTCTACCTACCTACTCAAAGATATCAATCTCTTCCCTGCTCACAATTTCTTTTTCTTCCAAATCATGGATAGCCCCAAACATGCAGGGAGCCGATAGTCTCCACGGATCCGTTCCCCATCCATCGTCAGCATCAGCCACAGCCACAACAAACGCGTGGGCTTCTCTCCCAAGCCCTTTTCGCTTCCTGCTTCAGCTCTTCCGTTTAGGCCATGATGGACGCAACAACGTTGTATTTCCTTGGTGCATGGCATATTACGGAATGGCCCGTACGGTTTGCGAAAAGGGTCACCGTAACGTGCTTGCTGACTGTCTCGTCTCGCCTCTTACAACCATCCATCCCCCATCCTCACCTCACCTCACCTCACCTCACTCGGGCAGTCTCGATATTTATCAGCGTCAAACCACGTGTTTGCGCTGACAGATCTACTACGTAGTAGTCACGATGCAATGCTAAAAACAGCAGAACCTGAACTTCCCCTCCCCGTCATGCCGCGGCAGAGCAATTCGCCAAGTCCTTCTCTCCGCCTCCGTCGCCTCATGCCATCCCGTCCACCGACGGAGCATCCATCATTCATCCCCCCTCTGTTCTAGGTCCTCTGTCGGGGCGCCGGCCACTCACCAGCAGCTCCATCCAGCTCGTGGTCCATAAAATCCCACGAGCAGCAGCGCAGCCAGCAGCAACTGGAGCGCAGATACGAGGCAAGCAAGCTGGGCTGGGCTGGTTGCCCATGCCCCATGGGTGGTGCCCTACCGTGTTGGTCTTGGCGGGTCTAGGTCCCCTCCATGGATTCGCCCGTGCCCCCATTCGCTCGCTGAATCATCGACGAGGGTGGCCTGGTAAGCTTGGGTCGAAAATAAGAGGGAATGGAATAAAAACAGCACCAGGCGCTCTATTTTGAGAAACAGCTCCAGTCGGCCGCTGTTCCGGCCATCTCTCTCTCTCTGTCTGTCTGTCTGTCTGTCTGTCTGTCTTGTTTGTTTTCTACCGTACATACATACAGTACGAGGTTTCTCTTCAGCTCCCATTGCCGGTTGCCCCCTTTTTTTTTTCTGTTCGCTAAAAAAGTAACGAGACGGCAGTCGGATATTCATCTCGACTTGTCCGATGGAGTCGAACCATGCCATACCGTTGGTTCGATCAATGACCCATCCATCCACCATTCATTCATTCGGCCAAGACTAACGCTTCCACCTGCACGTCGTTCGTATCTTATCAACTCTCCGCCCTCGTCCTTGCTTGCTCGCTCGCTTGCTTGCTCAGTCAAGCCATTCGTATATGCCCCGTGCTTCGTCTGATTCACTCATGGCTTTAAAACATGGGGAAATAAATCCGCACAATAAGACTTCCATCATTTTCTCTTCTCCCTTCACGTCACGTCACCATCATAGAGTCTTGAGAGAGATCCCGCTCACAACACCCTCTGCCCTGGGACTGTCTCACTCTCTCGCACACACATTGCTGAAGCTTTCACTCACTCGCCCACCACTCTGGCACACACTGAAGATGGCCGCCCAGTCCACCCATCATTTGCCCTTCTTTGTTCAAGAATGATTAGGGTCCCGCCGGCCACGCGGCCGGTGCACAGAGACCCAAACTCTGTCTCTCCCATGTACTACACGTGCTCGTCCACCAAGACATATCCCACCTCAGCTCGGGTCGCACCTTGACAGCTTCAGAGGGGGGGCAAGGACATGCAATTTCTCTCAAACTTGACATCTAATCCCATATTGTCTACTCTACACTCGCTTCAGCAATCCCATCTCCAGCTGCCTCCACTCTTATCTCCTTGGCGTGAGTTGTCTTCTCAAGCCCAGCCTCCAGTTACATTACCTTACCTACACTATCCCTACCCTTGTCATGTTATTCCCCGTCGCCATCCATCACATCACCCCACCACCTCCAATCGAAACCTGCCCGATTCTTGCACCTAGCCAAGTCCCAGACCAACCCTCTCTCGGCTCCCGGCAGTCTCACTAACTAGATCGGGCTTGTCTTAGATTCAACCATTCTCGCCGTCAACTTAGTTCCATTCACTAGCGACCTTGTTAAATCTTCCTTTGCTACTGTACGGGCTGTCCAGTGCAGTGCTACCTAGTTGTCTCCCAATCTCCCCTTCTCCCTCTGCGTTGCCATGGATGCTTCATCAATTCATTAAATACAACCATCGCTAAGATATGTAGCCGCCGTCATTAACTCCCCTCGGTTCCGTTCGGGGAGATACCATTACGCCTTGACCCGAGACAACGCCCTATGCTCTTGATTTCCCCTTTGCTCCAGTTCGCAGCGTGTATTCCACTTCAACTGATGGTTTCTCTCTCATCCACGACCCCACCACCTCCCGCAGAAGCTTGTCCACTTCCTCCACCTCCTCCATGCTCTTGTATTGCACGCCTGATTCTCTACCTCGTTGCTCTCCATGCCCTGAGATCATATGCTTCGATATCATCCTGCTCACGTCACCCATTCCGACGCTGAGTTTCAATACAAGACCCGTTGTGACGTAGTCCTGAGGTATTGTCTCGAAAGGAAGTCTCTTTGAGCCGAGGCGTTTCAGCCTTCCCCCCTGCGTGCAAGAGCGCTGTCGTTTCATAAGAAGACGTCGGGGATCTCGCTCCTCCTCGCCTTGTGAGGATGCAGTGCGTGAAAGAACTCGTCGACGTTTTGCCGCCCCTGTCGAGCCCTCGGCCTCATCGCTTTCTGGTGCTGCGGCCAGACCCTCACATCTCTCACTCAGGGGCTGTCTACCCAGCCTTGTCTCGGGCGGTGGAGGTGTCCTCATCAGTAATGTCTGTAGAGTATGTGCCCACTGGGCATTGCCCTGAGCCTGTTGCTCTTCCGATTCTCTTGCGGTCCCTGGAAAGGCACTTAAACTTTGAGTCCCCGGTCCTGCGCTCTCGGCTTGCGCATTGATCTGGGGGGAAACAAATCCATGGCCGAAAGGTTGCTAGCCTTCCTGATCCTCTGCATGAGCATGGCTGCCGTGCAACACGTCCTTAGGGTGCGCATCTGCGTCATCGTGACCAAGAGTCAAGGTGTTTCTTCGACCCGTCAACTGGCTCCCGTGCCGTCCATGTTGTACTTGACGCCTGCTCAGCGAGCCAATCTGGCCGTTCTCCAAGACTGATCGACGCCTTCCGTGATCCGCGAACCTGTCAGTCGACAATCTGGCAGCGTTTCGAGGCGACCTTTGGCCTCTAGTCAAGCCTTGGTTGATTGGGCTCCCTGATGGACTACCACGATACAGGTGATTGGCACGCGCAGGGTCTGATGAAGGGGGTGTCCGAAGGGCAGAAGGCTCTTCTGGACGCAACGTCGGATTTGGCGCTGGCCGTGGCCTCGTGAGTGGTCTGAATGGGATGTTTACCAGAGGTGAAGGAACTGCATGACGTGGAGCCGTGGCCTGGCCTGCCATATTGTGTAGCGGCGTAGCGTTTTGCTCGGTGACAGGGGGCTCAATCACAGACTCATCATATCCTTCTTCGTCTTCGTCTTCCTCCTCCTCCTCTCGGGGTGTGTTCAGGTCCGACTCTGTCAACTCCATGAGTGGGGGGCGGCGAATCTCAAGGCGACCCGTGGCTGTGTTGGGAGTCGACAAATGTTCGTCTTGCATGTTGTCCAGCGTAGCTGTTTCATCTGTTGCAATCTCTATTGGTTCATGACGCTTGGGTCGGAAATATCGACCAATGTCTTCAGCAAGGCGGATGGGGGGTGACTCCTGGCGACGAGAGGGAGCTGCATGTCTTCGTGCAAGCTGTACCGGGATCAACCCTTCTGTGCCACCTGGGTCGCTTGAGTTGCTGTCGTTCCGGGAGAGATTGACCACGGCCTTGGTTCTCATCGCTGCTGAAACTGTTCGTGGTTCTTCGGTATCAGCAACCTTGTTCCGATGAGCAGAGTGGGCAGTACTGAGCGACCGAGAACTACGAGCCGCAACAGGTGAAGCAGCATTACCACCTTGGGAGTTATTGGAACTGAAGCCAAGAACCCTTTCAAGCTCATCGTTAAGATCCTCGATAGGGTCTGGACCGTTCATCGCGCTGCTTCCTTGGGTGTTGCCTTGGCAGTTGACACCAGTTGGCTTCTCTCTTGATCCCCCTGGAGTCACTGACGTCTGGGGTAGCGAGGTTTCTCTCTGCATCTGCCTTGTGATGCGCACATTGCGTTGCTCCTCTCGCCCAGGAGCCATTCCCGTGGGCACGGAATCCTTCCCTCCGTAAACCTTGTCGCAAAGGGCCTGAAAGCAATCAAGGATCGCTGCCTCATCCTTGAAAAGCACCTCGTCTTTGAGTGGTGAGATATTAGGGTCGTAAGAGCCTGGTTGGCACTTGATGCTCAGTTGCATGAAAGGGTTGGGGAGAGACCGTAAATCCTTAGTTGAGGCCAAAGTCCGCGAGATGCTCGCCTTGAAAATGGCAACAATCTTCTTCCCTGTCCCAGCTGAAGAGGAAATGGGTCGTGAATCCACCGAGATGAAAGCTCCCTTGCTCTTGACTATCTTGGCATCGCTCCCGCGGCTTGGGAGAAAGGCAGTGAGAGCAATCTCTTGCGACAGGTGGGTCGCCGGTCCATTGGTACCTGTGCCTGATGAGATCTCATCGAGTTGAGTGACGAGTGCATGGCCAAAGACTTGTGTAATAGCCTCCCGCGTGTTCCTCGAGGAACAGGGCGAATACGACCACGGTTGGCAAGGATCGCCAGGAACTTTGAAAGATAGTTTGAGACGTGGCAGCGCTAATGCGTAGCCTTCCAGGAGTTTCTTGATGTTGGTCAATGTTTTGCGACTCCCTTTCAAGGCAGTCTGCTTCCGCACAGGGATGTTTTCGAATAGCTTCCAGGCTTGGACTGTTGTTCCCACAGAGCTGGAGATGGGTTGCTGCTTCTCAATTCCACCCTGTCCAAACTTTAGGAACAGGAGGGATCCAACGGGATCTTGAGCAGTCCGAGTTGAAACTTTGATCGTTGCCAGAGAGTTGGCACTAGCAAGCGCCTCACCGCGGAACCCTAGGGTAGTGCCACCTTTGAATTCTAGCTCGTCGAAGCTTCGGAGTTTGCTTGTGTGAGCTCGGCGGCCCAGGTAGTCGTAGTCCTCGAGCCGTATTCCACGGCCATTGTCCCGGACCTGGATCTTGTCGATGGTGTTGGATGCGATTGTGATTTCGATAGATGTGGCACCTGCGTCAATGCTGTTGTCCACGAGCTCCTTGGCCAGAGAGAGGGGGTCGGCGATCGCAGACGAGGAGCCTAAAAGGCGAGCCGTAGATGGAGGAAGTGCTGATATTGACATGATGATGTGAAGATGGCTTGGAGATTGTGAACAACGATATGAGATCTCCCGAGTGGTTATGGTAAATTGAAACACAGCATCTGGTTGCCCGAGAGACTACATGGATCATGTGGATAACATGTTGGTGGAGTGCTTAATATGGATGAAAGGAATATGAGCAGGGGATGTCTTGCAGCTGGAGGAGAGGGAAACATGAGGCTGCGAGGCGTGATTCATCTTTTTTGCCTGGATCACGGGATGAAGATTCTCTTAGAGGGAAAGAACGTGGTGGATTTGCATTCGCGTAGGTTAGATAGTTCCTTCCCAAGCGAAGTAAACGAAGGCCGCCTGGGCCGGGGCCGACCATCGCCAAGCCAGGGCAGGCGCGATCTGCTTATCACCACCTGGCACCCATTTGAGCAGGCACGGTAGGTACGTACCTCCCTCCAGACGACCTCCTCAGTCCCTGCATTCCAAACCCTCCCCTGAGAGCTGCAGAGGTGCCCGCGCTGTGACGTGATGTCCGCCAACCCCAACCCCGCTATGAGCTGCCGCGTGGCCCCGCACGCACCGGCGGCCACATCCATCCATTACCCAAGCTTGACAAACCATCCTTCCTTTCAACTACATCCACCAAGAGGCAGTTCACGATAGAGTCATCGCCATTGCTCACCAGAAACAACACACCAGCACATCGTACATAGCCGAAAGCATCTCCAGCCTGCCACAATGTCGTCGCTCAAGGGCCCCTCCCCTCAACACCACGATGGCTCCAACCTGCGCATCGCCATCGTCCACGCCCGCTGGAACTCTACCATCATCGAGCCCCTCGTCACCGGCGCAAAGGAGAAGCTCCTCGCCAGCGGTGTCAAGGAGTCCAACATTGTTGTTCAGTCTTGCCCCGGCTCTTGGGAGCTCCCCATTGCCGTCCAGCGGTATAGCCCTCTTTTGTCTTTGTGCGCTGGCATTAGAATGCTGACATATCCGGTTCCTTAGCCTCTTCTCTGCGTCCCAGATCCAGGGTACCGCTACTGGTGGTCCCTCTGCGACCGACCTTCTCGCCTCGTCGACCCCAGATCTCTCCACTCTCACTCTCCCTGCGTCTTCGGGACCCTTTGATGCCATCATCGCCATTGGCGTTCTCATCAAGGGCGAGACCATGCACTTTGAGTACATCGCCGAGTCTACCTGCCAGGGCCTGATGCGCGTCCAGCTTGACACTGGCGTCCCCGTCATCCTCGGCATCCTGACCGTCCTCACCGAAGATCAGGCCAAGGCTCGCGCCGGTGTCGAGGGCAAGGGTCACAACCATGGCGAGGACTGGGGCTTGGCCGCTGTTGAGATGGGTGTCAAGAGACGGGAATGGGCCAACGGAACCATCGATGGTTAGACCCAGCAACATCAGAACAAAGCTCGAGCAAAGGAGCAAATAGCGATGACTGCGGGACTCTTGAATATTGGCGTTGAGTAACAAATGAAAAAAAGAGACAATAGACACCAGGTGGCTGAATACATCACTAAACGGCCTTGAAAGATCAGATTTCAGACAATTCCAATAGTGACCTCCCAATTAGTCAATTACCGGCATAAAGGTTTATCTATCATGCACGCGACCTGATCCCACAAGCCGGTGCCCATCATTTCTTTCCATACGACGCCCAAACGAAAAGCAGAGTTCTAGAATATACAAAGTTTGTATGGGGTTCCCAGCTGACGCTCGAGTTGGGCTAGTCCCAGGAATCTCCAGATGCAAAAGTAGGGCGTATAAAATCCAATCTTTCCTCCTTCTCTTTTTATAAACCTAGTGAGATGGCCCCCTCTAGATCATCGTGCCTAGCTCGCTCCCGAATCCCTTCTTGCTCTTCCAGAGCGTGCGCTTCTTGTCTCGCTTCGCCTTCATGGCTTCCCAGCCCTCCTCGTCGTCGTCATCCGACCCATCGTTGGCAGTGTTGACTACGTTGATGGTAGACTTGGACTTGGTCTCATCCCACCGACCGAGTGCCCCGGACATGGTGTTGGTCCGGCGATGGGGATCGGCCATCATGGGATCAACAGCCTGGGAAACGGGCCGGTAGCGCCCAGGGAGACCGATGTTGCTTCGCTCAGACGGTGCAATCGACGGGGTGTAGCCCATCGGCAGTCCTCCGTGAATCGAGCCAGCATACCCAGAAGGAGGTGGGATCTGCATGAAGGAGGCCGAGCTGGGCTGAACCATGCTCATGGTGCGCATGCCAGCGTCCATACGGCGAGGGGGCTCCAGAGCCGGCTCGAACATCATCGAGTGCCGTGATGAAAGGTCGTTCATAGACTGCGTGGCGGGCAGTCCGCCATATGGTGGCTGCAACTGAGCCATGCCGGTCTGCTGCTGCTGCTGGTTGTTGGTTGCCATCATCTGCATGAACTGCATCTGCATCTGCATGAATTGCGACATCTGCTGGGTCATCTGGAGCTGAGCCTGGTCTCCCACAGTGAGCTGTGGTGGAGGCATGGGCTGAAGCATGGGCTGCGACATTCCCACAGTGGGCATGTTGTACATGCCGCCCATCCCACCGCCGATTCCACCGCCGTTGCCCACACTGTTTATCAAGGCGTTGGGGTTCTCAAAGGGCCCTTGTGGCGCATTCAGGCCAGGAATAAGTTTCTGGCCATTTGCAGCTGCACCACCACGGCGCATAGCCCTTGTTCGCTCCTCGTTGGCAATCACGCCGACGAGGCCACCGGGAGGGAGGGGACCCTGTTGTTGAGGCTCCGAGGCAGGGATGCCGCCACTGAAGGTCAACGATTCCCGCACAGCAGGCTTCGCAATGCTGGCACCAACAAACGGATCCTGAGGCAGGTTTCGTGCAAAGGCAGGAAGCATCGAGTGCCTCTGAGTCGAGTTTTCGCCCATCGCTGAGCCAGGTCTCGGGGGCTGCAGCGAGGCAGATGCGCGCAAGTTTGGATTGGAACCCATGTTGCTTAGCCGAGTTGGAGGCCGGTTCTTATTAGGGAAACCGTGAGCCTGCAGAATGGCCAAGGGGACCTCGTCATCATCCTCTTCGTCCGAAATGCCAGTGGGAGGTCCTGGAGATGGGGTCTTCTTCATGAGATGCAGCTGGGGGGCGCTCATTGAAGGGGCCAATCCAGGGCGGTCAGGTGGGTGCATCTCGGGCTGCTCGCCTGTCACCTTCATCATCTGTTGTCGGTAAACAGCCATGTGAGCCTCCTGCTTTCTCCTCTGCTTGGCTTGCTGCTTTGACTTTTCGATGTCATCTTCGTCGTCCTCGTAGTTGATCTCGTCTTCGTCATCATCGTTATTGGCAGTCGCTTGGTGAGCAATCTCGTTGGAGTCCTTTTCCTTGTCTTGCCGGTACTTCTCAAACTGAGCAGGAGTCATGACTTTGTTTCGTGGGGGACTTGGAGCTCGCGCGGTATATCGATTGGCAATGCGCGACGAGTGCGCCAGAGTTCCTTCGAACATGTTGTCATCGCCCTTTTTGAAGCTAGAAGTGAGAGGCTTCCTGGTGAATGATGAAAACGAGTCTTCATCCCGTCGGTAACGGCCAGAGGACGTATTAGGGCTGCTCGGATCAGAAAGCATACGTCCCACGGCGATGGAATCCTGCAGGAGTCTGGCATCCTCATCCTCGATAATATCGGACGGGCGGTTCGAGACCTTGAAGGAACTCTGATGGCGTGGCACAGGTGGCGGCACGTCGATTTCCGGCGATGCCGGGGTGGAACCGAGAAGATTGTCATCCGAATTACGGCTGTTCCATGATTCGGGAGCGGGCTCGACATTAGCCGTCTTGTTGATGCTCAGGGGCGCGGGCTGGGCTGGGCGGTTGCCTGTCAAGGATCGAGGGGCGGCAGATCCATCAGTCTTCAAGGTAGCTACGCTCGCCCTCTTGTCAAAAGTGCTGAACATGGAGCCAAAATCTCCGCCGAGATCCATCCCTCCGTTTTCCAACTTGGGCGGTGTGGCAGTGCTGGTCGTAGATTCGGTCATGCCCCTGGCTCTTCCACTGAAGTCGTCGTGCTGGATCGAAGGAACGGGTGGTACGTCGGGGATTTCGTTCTTTGGGGCGGAGGCGTTGTGTTTTTTCTGGACGCCAAAAGAAAAGGTTCGACCCGCTCGGTTCAGAAATCCGGACCCGCTCGACTTGGGGGCGTTTCGAGAGCCAAAGTCGTGCAGGGCCTTCTTGTGGAAATGCTTAGGATCGTCCTGCCCCTCGAAGTTCGTCGAAGAGGGAGCAGTCGAGGCATTGCTGTGCCTTGATGAGGTATCAGTCGATGTGGCCTTGGTCGTATTGGACGCCCCACTTCCCCTGAGAAGGAGTCAGCGCCACGGTGCATGACTATTTATGTCTCTGATGACAGAGCAAATGAAAAATCGTGAAACAGCCCTGCGAACGAGTCGTACACGAGGAAAAGAAATGAACTCACCGGTTGCCACTCTTCAGATCAGCAAACATGTTATCCTCGCCGTCAAGATCCAGCTGGCTGGGCCGGGAAGCGTGAGAACCAGAAGCCCTCGCCATCCTCGCACCTCCGTCAAACGACTTGCCGAGAGAGGGGTCGTTTCGCTCAATGACTCGGAATGATGATTGCTCCGGTGTTACTGAGCCATGCTGTAAATCTTCCGGGGTTGCGGTTGACTTCCGCCTGTTGAACGCGACACCGAATCTAGGCATGTAGAAGGTGGATCGAGAAATCGGTCTCAATTACTTGCAACCCATAAAACAGGCTCTGGGGGGACCCAAATAGATCAGTCAAACAGAGTTGGATATTTGCAATCGTATACGTTGGGTGTTTGATGCCCGAGAAGAGTAAATGTCGAAAATTTGAAATAAAAAGAAGAAAACGATCCAAAAAAGAGATCCTAGAAAGGTCCGATGCGAGGGTATTCGAAGCGGATCGTGTCAAGGAACAAATATGCGGAGTGAGACGGGTAACTGCATGATGGTAGGATCGCAGGTCAGCAAAGGCTGGGAAACCAAAGGATGTAACGATGTAGTCGTAGCCGTTACTCTAGGGCAAAGTAAAAGGAGAAGGCAAGAAACAGAGGCGAAAATCAAAGGGGAATCCTGACGAGCGGGCGTCCGTGTGGTGTTGGGGGCAACCAGGCTTTATCGGACCAAGCCAAGCAACGGCGAGAGCGGCTTGGAGCTAAAGCCGTGGATATGAAACTGGGAGGTTGGCGGAGAGCGGGCGGCATGTGTCATGGAAGGCAAAGAAAGTTGAGACTCACATTAATCTCCAGAAACGAAAGACGGACGGTTGGGTTGGTATTAGGAGGAGCAAAAAGTGGCTGGCTAGCCGGCAGAGGACGGACGGCCAAGTGCGAGAGCGAAAGTGAAAGCAGAGGCGGCAAACGAGTCGTCCAAGGGGCGAAGGCAGCGGCTAAATGTCGACAACGTGAAGAAATGCAACAGTCGGAAGGCGGGAGATGCAGCGGCTGTGATTAGGGGGGGAAAAGCGAGTGGTGGTGGTGAGGTTTGAATGAGAGAAAGATGGTGAACAAAAGCGAGTGGCCCGACAGGTGATGGATGGGCGAACGAGGAGCACGACAACGGGGGCCGGGCGTTGCACAGTGCGCGGGCACAGTGTGGCGTCAGCGGTACGGGTCTTGGGTCCTCCCCCCGTGGCTTTAGGTGGCTACGGCCTGGTGTCTCTGCAGAAAATCGTTCGGAGACAGCGAATGTGGGCAGCAGGAGGAATGCGCTTGCGGGTCGATACGACGAGTATGTATTGCCGGGTTTGTATCGACGGCCACGACGGACTGTTCGGCGGAATAACGAGCGAGCGAGCGATCGATCGAGAGGGCGAACAGACGGACGGATGGACAGACTCGAGTAAGACGCTGCGACCAGAGGGTTAAGGGGTGGCGGCCGACTGAACTTGAGAGGGACGAGAGCAAGAGGATCGAAAAGTGGCTATCGGCTGGGGGAGCGAAGTGTTATTATTTCCCTAGACGCCGCCAACCTTGGGGGTCTACATGAGGTCTAGTCAGATCTCGTAAGCCACCCCAGCTCCAGAGCGAGCGAGGTGCCAACGGACGGAGACCCAGCAGGAGAGGCTTGACCAAAGGGGTCCCTCTGGCTCTTGGCTTTGAGGAGTGCAGCAGCGGTGCGGTGCGGGTGCGGTGCTGGAGGCCCATTCATCGTCACGTCCAGTCCAGTCCGTATCCTGTCCCGACTACCACCTCGCTAGCGGCGTTGCTCCATGGATGGGGAACAAGCAAACCCCCATGTCGCTGGGACCACGGTCACGGTCACGGCCGCTGAACCACGGCCACAGCCATGACCATGACCCTGCTACCAATGGCCACGGCAATGAGAGTCTGATGTGCTGCGGGCTACGTCCCTAGGCACAGAGAGGTGATGCTCAGCCGGCCCCAGGTGCCAGCCTAAGCCCCAGGGGGCCAGGTTCAGCTAGAGCCTTGAGTGGCTCCCTGGCCAACCACCCCCAGAAGCCAACATGGGATGATTGCTATTTTAACTGGCGGCGAGTGTGTGAGGGTTGGAGGAGGGACGCTAGTCACAAAGACGTCCCCGAGACAGTCTTTTTTTCAATGGACTTCCAGCGTGGGAGACCGAGCCCGGAACAGTGAGCGAGACGTGGGCCAGGCCAAGAAGGGTCAAGACATGATGGGGGTCTTTCATCACCAGCTACATATCCGTACTGGCCGGAGAGACGCAAAAAAGAGGCGCGAAAGACGAAGAAAGACATCCATGGGCACCGAGACGAGACGCCAGGGCCACCAGGGGATCCAGGCATGTGCCTGTGCCTGCACCTTTGCAGCAACAGGCAGCGCCCACATGCTCCAGTAAATTGGGTGGCATCGGAGCGAAGCAATACTTTGCCGATAGCGTCCTCTGGGCGTGCGTGCCTTGTCTGGTACGGATGCGTCCCGTGCCGTGCTCTGCCATCTTTTTTCCCTTGGTCCTCCCGGTTCTGGGGAGGGACGGCAGATGGGCTGCGAGTTGGATCACAGCACGAGTGAGTACAACAAAGTGCAAAAAGGACAAGGGACAGCGTCAAGTAAGTCATTGAATGAATGAGTGAGTGAGTGAACCAGGTTTGCCCGGAGCCGGTGGATGTGGATACTTGAATGTCTCACAGAAAGAGCAACGGCATCCGTCCATCGCTGCGGTCGTTGCTGCATCATGCTGCTAGCGTCGAGATCCATCCATCTTTTCGGCTCTTTTTCTTCTTCACGACTGGCCCTTGTTGCGTCGCGAATGGGATCTGTTCGCTTTCGAGTTCTCCTCACCAGCTGAACGACAAGGACAGCGAGATTTGGGCTGACGAACTATTATTGCCGGGCGCCTAAAGCTCTCTAGGGCTGATTCGGGGAAACATGTTAATGCAGCAACGGGCGTGTGTGTGTGGCAAGCCCAGGGCCGGGGGACAGACAGACAGGTGGAGATTTTTCCTTTTTCATAATTCAATATTTGGGCTCGACGAGTTGAGTTGCTTGCTTGCTTGCTTGGGTTTCACTCATCTAATGTCCACCATCCCCGGAAGAGTTCGTTCCTGGGACTTCAGTTAGTGCCGAGGTTCTACGGAGCGAGCGTGGGTGTAAAAATGCACATGCACAGTATACATCCACTTGGTTCAGACAAGAGGAGTTGCGGTTTCTATTTCAGTGCTCATTATCTAAGCTAGTACAGTACAGTATAACGTCAGGGTCAAAAAAAGAATGGGGACGGTTGTGGAGTTAGTTGATGGGCAAGGTCAGGTCGTTGAGAGTTCCAGAAGATCATGGTCCCTCATACTGTGCAGGTTGTGGAAAAGGGAGAGAGACCCTCCAATATTATTCCAAGTCAAAGAACCAACACCTTGGGAAAAGAAGGTGATTATTCTGGTACACCTGAAGTGCCAAGTGCACCAGGTACAACCCGGGGGCTTCGGATATTGGATCTGTCTGAAAGAACTCAAAGACCTGGGCGCGGCTCCCGCTGTGGCCTCTTTTTTTCTTTTTTTTCCTTCTTGCCTTTTGGGCCCGGCCGGGGGGGTCAAGCCTGGCCAGGCCAAGCCAGGGGACCATCCATATCATCCATCCCATGGAGCTTGTGGAGCTCATGGTGGATGGAAAAAACAACACAGCAGCAGCAGTAGCAGCAACAACAACAACAACAACATGACCGACGGAACCAAAAAGAGACACGAACGAGAGAGTTCCCACTTGGCAGGAGCCATGGCCCCATGCGGGAACCGACCCCGGCCTGTCGATGGATCTTGACTTTTTCCTTCCATCTTCCGGAATCATGGAATCATGGATCGAGTCGCTCTCTTTCAAACATGCCCCGGTCCCACGACGTCGACTTTTGCTGCCGCTGACGTTTGCAACGGGGTGCGATCTACAGGAGGAGTCGTCGATCACCACCACCAACCAGCAGAGCAGGACAAGAAATCAATCTCTCGGGCATCACGGCGTGTGTGTCGTCGGTCGGTTCCTGTCCTGCACGAAAAACTTGGTTCAGAGCCCAAACCCAACCCCCAACCCGGATGTGAAGGGGAAGGGGAAATTTTAATACGATGCGACGACGGCGACCATGTGCGCCCGTTCACATCCCATTTACTCGGCTTGCACTGTGAAGGTGCCTGGCCCTTTCCCACTCACACACACACATGGACTCACCCCCCTCCATGCAGCTGAATCGATGCTAGCGAGTCCAATATTCTCAGAAACTCAGGCCTGATCGGGTCAAGTCAGGTACGCGTCTCGTCAGTCGACAATCATCGCTCACTCAAAAGAGAGCGAGGGCCCTCCTTTTCTTTTCCTTGCTGTGCTTCTGCAACAGGTCGCTTTCTCTCCCCCCCCTTCCCTGTCCTTCAGGTGGACCGGCTCGGCGTATTTAGATCAAGACTTGGCCAATGCTTGCCTCCGTCCAGGGGGCCCAACCGTCTTTTTTGTCTGTTCTCCATCAATGATGTGCAGAGGGAGATGTGAGATTCGTATGGGATGGATGGGAGATGTGTGCCTGAAGTCAATTATTTAATTCGCACCTCGCCCTTCCATCACCAGTGTCGCCTCGAAAGAAGGGAAATCTCGCTCTTCCCAGAGCTGGGGACAAGTGCCACGCTGGATTCCACGCTTCCATCCGCAGAAGGCCTCCTCCTCCCTCTCCGACGGTTGTGTGCCGTGCCACGGCAGCTCTGCTTTTCCGCTTCTGCACGGAGTACAGGCAGGGCTGTGTTGTATAGGGACCCAATGTGGATGCAATAAGGCTGGAGCGGCTTGATAATGGCTGAACAGTCGCAGAGCCTAGCAGCAGCAGGCAGCTGAGATGCAAGCTGACAGTTGTGGGCTGGCTGACGGTCCGTAAACGTTATTATCACGCCGATGCTCATCATTGATTCAATTCAATCTGCTCGGCTCGGGGCCTCCTGGTCGCTCGCTCGCTCGCATACATCTGGCCTCGATGCATGCAAAACGGCATATTCAGCTGGTCCCCGGTGCCGGTGCCGGGCGCGGCTCGTTCGTCTCACGTCACTCCCAACCCGAGCGAGAGCAGCCGCCGCCTCGAGCGGACGGAGCCAGGTACGCCATTACACAGTACGTGGAGAGATTCGGTACGTGTTCAACTTGGCTGCTATTAAAGGTACAAGCAAGCATCGAGCTCCCGTCACCCGATCCATGGATGGTTGAAGCTTGTTTTCGAATCCCTTCTCCAGTTTTATGCGACCCCCTCTCTTTTCCTCCAAGGCAAGGCCCCGTACAGTAGCATGTGCAGAGGAGGTCCCGTCCCCACCAGGCCAGGGGTCATACAGTAAAGAGGATTTCTGTGTGTGTTGTTGTTGCTCGTTGTGTGTGCTGTCATCAAGCGTGTCGAGTTGAGGACCTATGTACAATAACAAGGGGGATGCCCTGCAACACGTCAATAAGGAACAAGCGGACAAACCGCAAGTCGCGGAGCCTTGCCCTTTCTCCTTGTACGCCGGCCGTTATTAACAAGGGCCATGGCCCCTTGACCCCTTCAAACCCAACCCACCATCGTCATAAGCGGCCAACTTTGTTCCTTTGGGGAAGTTCGGTGACGGTTCATCGTGATCATGTTCCTGGTTACTACTATCCGTGACTGGGGGCCAAACCAAGGCAAAGGAAAGCATGAGGCTCCACCGCGGATACTTTGTTGAGAAGCCTTATTCGATCCATCGATTGCTTGTGCTAGTGCTAGCCACTCGCCCGGGATCGATCGCTTACTCCCATACTGCTGCTCGATGTCGTCGACAGGCGATGTGCGCATCCGGTTGGTTCCCATATATCGAAAGGGGACCTGTGAGACAGAGCAGCAGCTTGAACAATGCCGATGCACGTCAAACACATGAATTGCGCGGCCTTGGTGGATCTTTTGCCCCCTCCGATGCACTAACTTCCAAGACAAGACAGAGACAGACAGAGACAACCTAGATGTGTGCCGCACAGTGTGCTGGAGGGATTGGACAAGGGTGATTGTTGTTGACAAGAGAGTGCAGCCGTTTTGCATTCCGCATATCCCAAAGAATGGGCGTTGAGAGGCTCTCGAGCACGCCTCACGACGCTGAAACATGAGAACGAGGCGAAAAGCCTCAAATCAACAATTCCACATGGTGTTTGTAGTTTGTAAGCGGGCTTGCAGCATACAGCACAGGAATGGATGTGACCTTCCAATGCTAATCTCGGAGACCCACGAGCCAAAAACCGGCCATCGGATCATGGTGATTGGAAAACACCATGTGAAGGTTGACTTGTTGTGCCAGGGCAGCCAACGCTCTCACCAGCCATCCACTCAACAGCAACACCAAGGCAACTCTCAGCTGCTGCATGGTCAACAGCTGAGAGTCAAGCTGGGAGGAGACTTGATCAGCGATTGGACATGATCCCGCCACCCCGATGATGCGCCTGCGCTTGCGGCTGTTGCACCTTTTGAGTTGGTTGGCTCTGGAACATGCAGTCCATTGGCAGCAGAGCCACGGAGGCCGCTGAAACACGCAGCGTAGAAGCTTAAGCGTGAGATGCTACACGGTGATGTGTGCATGATGATGATGATGGATGGCCGACTGCCTCCGTGGTCTCGGCCGTACCATCTCGATCAAGCACAGCACGTCCGCTCTCCGACGGCTCCTGGCGGGAAGTTTGAGGTATGGTGTCATGGCCCAGTCAGACCCAGCCAGCGACATCAGGTTAGAGTCCAGATACCATTCCCAGACTCGTGCGTGCTTCCCCGTTGGCAGTAAAAGTTGCGAGCGCACAAGGCCAGCCTCGTATTTTTCTTTTCTCTGCTACCTTCTTGTTACATCATTGGTAGGCTTAAACCCCTGGCTGTACAATCCTTGACATATATGGCGGAAACTGGGAAGAGGCGAGCTGAACCGAGCCGGCCGGGGCATTAATACACCGACTTCCTAGACGGGATGCGGGATGCGGGATGCGGGACGGGATGGAGTCAAGATAAGGTAAAAGATTTGACGATTGAATTGAAGAAAAACGGGATGGAAATTGCTCTGTAGGGCATAGCACGCCTTAGTCAACATGCACTAAGCTCTGCGTCTATCTCGAGCTCCATGAGACGCTCTCCAGTCTGTGAATAAATAAGGTAATAAGCCTCCATTCATACCCACTCGCCAAGAGCCCCCCGGCACGGCCGGCTAGAGGGGGGAAAAGAGACCCTTGGTGGATCGACTGGTGAAGCTGGAGGCAGGGCAGGGCCGGCAAGTCGCCTTGGCTTTGCTCTGCTTTGCTTTGCCTGATGCATGACGCAGATGCAGCCAAATTCCAAAAACACCAAAATGTGCACCTCTAGATATCTCCATTTCTGCAGCCGCAACGGCCACTTCGCAGAAAGCTTACCACCACCACCACCGGCCCTCCCTCGGAGGGCTCCATCATAGAGCGCCCCTTCTCAAAGATCCAAAGCAGCCCCTCCCATAAGTGAGGCCTTTCTGGTCTAGAGCCTATGGGACCAGGGCGTGGCGGAGTAAACCAGCAAGCATGTGGGCGAATAGCGGGCATGGATTGGATCTAATCAATCTCTCAACCCTTTCCCTTTTTTTCTTTTTTCCTCGCCAGGCTCGGTTCACAAGCTTGAAAGCCTTGTTTTTGTATCTTTTTTTGCCGCTGGTTGGCACTACACTACACTGCACTGCTGCGCGCACTTGCACTTGGACCCTTTTTTTCTGTCTGTCTGAGCCTCGGAGAATCGGAAAAACACCAAGAGCTCCTCTCTGCTAGCTTAGGTTTGCTTCAGCTTCAGTTTCATCTTCCCCAACTCTTTTTTTTCTACATTGCGCCAACCTCAACCTTGTTTTTGTTTTGTTACCCCTCTCCTCTCCTCTCCTCTCCTCTCCTCTCCTTGCGCCAGCTCAGCTCCCCCTCGGCGCATCTTCCCTCTCAGGCGCGACCATTGTGCTCGCGACCATGAGCTCTCCTAGCCCTTCTCGGCCAAGCCATGTGAGGCGGCCTTCGCTGCTCTCCAACGATGAGAGCCACAATCCTCTGGGCACTCGTAGCGGCCATCTTCAGTCCCTCATCCGCAGCCGCTCTACCCAGAGCATGCAGAGCGTGACTGGCTCTCTGCACTCGCATCAATCTTACCACTCGCACCCGACGACGCCGTTTTGGATGGGCCCAGACGACGAGGAGACGGCGCTTCTCCACGTTCGCCCTCACGACAACGACGAGCTTGGCAGGCTTCTCAGCGACGAGCGCCGCCTCACACAGCTGCTCAATGGCCCGCAGAACCGCAGCGCCAAGCTCATCGGTAGAAGCAACCCTCGATATCGCTGGGAACAGTACTGGAAACCAGAGGAAGAGCTGGCCTCCATGTCCAAGCCCCTGTAAGTCCACATTGCCATAAATGGACACTGTTTCGGAATGGAGCTGGAGCTGACCAGAGGCGCGATAGGCGCGAATATTACGAACGTACCAACGAGCTGATCCAGCAATATCTCTACATTGATGCTCTCCTCGACTCGGCCATCCCTCATGAGCTCCTCAACGAATACCAGACCGAGCTGGAGGCCTCGGCCTTCCGGCCCATTGATGTACCGGACACCATCAACGAGGAGCCATCCACAGCCTCCGACTCGCCCCCCATGAACGGCTCGACCCCGGCGTCCTTTACCCCAGGATCTTACGGCACCGTCAAGGCGAACAACTCTTCCACCAAGCTGCCTGCGACTCGCACCCCCAAGGACATCTTCCGCTCCTCCGAGAGCCTGCCGATGCTTCAGCGACAGGCCGGAGACGAGGACGAGGACGACGAGCCGCCCCCAGCGCCTGCTAGCCAGGAAGACGGCGCAGGCCCCAAGCCCATCCTGCCGTGGTTGGAGGATGCTGAAGTTGACAGTGATGACCCAATTGTGACTCTTGCCATCTGGGTCAACTTTATCGCCAACGCCATTCTTCTTGCTGGAAAGCTTGCCGTCATTGTTTCTGTTCCCTCCATGTCCGTCTTGGCTAGTTTGGTCGACGCTGTGCTCGACTTTCTCAGTACCGTCATCGTTTGGATAACTACACGTCTCATCTCGGCCAGTCACCAGGACCAGTACAGTTATCCTGTTGGTCGTCGCAAGTAGGTCCTACTCGTGTGTGTGTGGTTACTGCGTAGCAACAAGTCTAACCCGTGTTTCTAGACTTGAGCCTCTCGGTGTGCTCGTCTTCTCCATCATCATGATCACCTGTTTCTTCCAGGTTGGTCTCGAGTGTATCCAGCGCCTCATGGACCCTGCGCACCACATCCTCGAGCTCGGCATCCCCGCCATCGCCATCATGGTTTCTACCATTGTCATCAAGGGTGCCTGCTGGGTCTGGTGCCGCGTCGTCAGGAACTCGAGCGTGCGAGCCTTGTAAGTCTCATCTCATGTTACAGCGCCTACATCACACACGTGCGTGGGCGGCCAAGAACTGACCATGGCTGCAGGGCCGAAGACGCCAAGACGGATGTAATCTTCAACACGGGCTCCATCTTGTTCCCGATTAGTGAGTAGCCGCAGCCCGCGATGCGCGATCGGACCGCTGCATCCCTGAGCTGCACCGCACCGCACCGCAACGCACCGCACCGTGAACCCCTGGCTAATCCTTGTTTCCTTCAGTCGGCTTCTATGGACGTATCTGGTGGCTTGACGCTGTCGGCGGCCTGCTCCTTTCCATGGTGGTCATCTTCAACTGGAGCGAGACGTCGGCCCATCACGTCCGCAACCTCTCGGGCTTCTCGGCTCAGCCCGACGAGCGTAACTTGCTGCTGTACCTGACGATGCGATTCGCGACCGCAATCCGCCAGATCCAGAACCTGCGCGCCTATCACGCCGGAGATAAGCTCTTTGTCGAGGTCGACATTGTCCTCTCTGCCGCCACACCCCTGAAGGACAGCCACGACCTCAGCGAGGTGCTCACCTACTTCCTCGAGTCTGTCCCCATCGTCGACAGGGCCTTTGTCCATGTCGACTACACCAGCTACAACGCCCCGACCCACATGCTCAAAGGGTCCGCTGCGAAGTCGAAATGAGGTGGGTTCGGCAGCGTAGCGCCCGTGAGCGAGAGCGGAGAATCTCCGTCTCATTTACCTTGCATCTAAGCGAGGAGGTCAGAGGGGCCGGTTCCCCGGATGCCTTGTAATACTCGGCTGAACTAATCTCTTCATCATATCATGGCTGGGCTACCTTCGATAGAATGGGATCTGGGACGAGTGTGTACGATAGTTTAGTGTGGACTGTGTCTTGTTTGCTTTGGATACTGGTAGAAGAAAGGGCTGTGTGTACTATTATAGAAAAGAAACAAGACTAATTAAAGTAGGTAGAGCCATGATGGTTCTCGTATTTGACCATCTTTTTTAACAGTCAGAAAGAAGTAGATAGATAGGGCGCATCACCACAATATCTCGCCACCTCAGCCAGTCCGCCTTGGTCTCCTCCCCGTCGCTTATCCTCAATAGGGAATGCCGTTGGTCAGGAGCTGGAACTGGTCGTAGATGCCCGTGCTGTAGCTCGAGTAGCTCGTCTTGATGAGGTGCTTCATAAAGTTTGCCGCATCCCGCTCGCTCTTGTCCAGCACGAAGCGCTCCCGGAAGTGCTTGACACTCTCGGGGCGGAAACACGGCAACCCGCTGTCCATCATGAGCCACACGATCTGGCTGAGCTTCTCGCAGTACTGCCGACTGGCCAAGAAGGCCTTGACGCAGAGCTCCTCAAAGGCCTTGAAGCTCTGGTGGTCCATGGAGCCGCCCATGACCGCCACCATCTCGGTGGTGAGCTTGAAGGGGGCGCGCTCGAACTTGATGCCGCCGGGGGCAATGTCGAAGCAGAAGCCAAAGTCGATGTGCAGGATGTGCCCGGCGTCGTCGACCATGATGTTGCCGTTGTGACGGTCCTTGAACTGGAGGAGGTACGAGATGACCGAGTAGGCCGCCATCGACTTGACAAAGTTGCTGCGGGCCCGCTGGAACCGGAGCGAGTTCTCGTTGCCGTACTTGGAGATGAAGTAGTCGTACAGGCCATTGACGGCCTCGCGACCGAGCATGTCTCGCGAGATAGAGTTTGGCAGCACGTCAATGACACCGCAGCCAGGGGCTGTGGCCGTGACTCGGTAGGGGAAGACATAGACGTCGAGGCCGACGTCGTGGAAGATGCCCCGGAAGGCCGCAATCATCTGGAGAGCCAACACGTCCTGTCGACAGTCATCACCGACCTTGAAGATGGCAGACTGCCACACTTCAACCGTCTGCTCAGGGGTCTCGTGGTCCTCTCCGTCCTGCTCCTCCATCATCTCGTCCACCTCGGTCGCGCCGCCCTTGTTCTTCTTGATACGGAACGTCGCCATGTACGGTGCCTTGGCGTGACTCTGCAGAGGCTTGCCCGACTTGCGGTCGATACCAATCACCACGCCGTCAGGGTTACTGGGCAGATAGACGCCGACCTCGACCTTGATCTTGCGCAGCTCCTCCTCGATCTTCTGCTTCTTCTCGGGCTTGGATCGCTTGATGTAAGGCTTGAGCTTGCCCGAGATGCCAGTCACCTCGTCAAAGAAGGCAAACTCTCGCTCATAAAAGTCTCGGTCTTCAACCGCAAAGCTGTCAACCATCTTGCCCATGACCGTGTCCAGAGTTGGCTTGATCTCATCTGGGATCTGGGCATCATCGTCCTTGTACGAGTTGGCCTTCATGTTCCAGATGATCTGGTGGGCAAACAGCTGAGAGAATTGAGCAGTCTCGAGAATGTATCGCTGCACGTAGCCCAGGGCATCATATCGGAGCGACTGGACAATCTGGGGGACGTAGAAGAAGGTGACATCGACCGAGTGGCTCTCAAGAGCACGCATAGCGTACTGGATGGTGAAGGGATGGTCCTCGTAGGCCGGCAAGAACATGGTGACGGCTGTCACAGGGTTCACGGGCTCCCAGAACAGGAGATACTATTAGAGTTAGTTGGTATATGCGGCACAATAGAGGATGACCAAAACATAACATACCTTGAGGTGCTGCAAAGCAACATCTTCGGGGAGGAGTCCTCCAAAGATCAGGTGAAGAGCCTCGGGCTCAGAGACAGCCTTCTCCGGCATAGTAAGGAGAAGGAACCTGATATCACGCTGGAGGCGAGGAGATGGAAACCTAGCCGCCAGCTCAAGCGCAATAGCAGGATCCTGCCACCAGGCCGTTCGCACAAGGGGCATAAGCGCAGCCTCTGTCGCCGCTTTGTTAGCTGCCGGAGCCAACGACTGGCCTGCCGCCGTGTTGAGAGGGTTGACCCAGACGGCCAGGCGAGACTGCTCGTTCCTGACCAACAGATCAAGCAGCTGCTCCTTGGCCTGGAGTGACTTGGTGTTGCCAGCAGCCGAAGCGCTAATGAAAGAGACTTGCTGCAAGGCCGTGAGGACATCCGAGAGGAGTCGGATCTCTGTCTTCATCTGCAGGATATTGCTTCCAAACGACCATTTTGGCGAATACTTGAACCAAGCCAGACCAGCCGACAAGAGTCTTTCTTTGAGTCTCCACTGCGCACCCGGTTTGAGAGTGTTGCTGGTTCGCAGAACTCGTAGACCAAACAGAACGATGGAGAATCGAATCTCTCGGGCCATGGGGTGGGTTGCAGACTGCTTGATGGCATCAAGCGTAAGATCAAGCATTCTAAGGAACACTCTCTGGATGTCGGGGCTTCCATGCCTAGTAGCATTGAAGTGACTGGCAAAGAACTGAAGCAGTCGAACATGAGGTGAAAGAATGTCATGCACCAGCTGCTTCTTCTTTGCCAGCGCATCCAGCTCGCTGGGTGCGAACTCCTCCTTCAAGAAGAAGGGGTCGACATGGTTCAAAGTTGGGCTGAACAAGCCAACCTTTCTGGCGAGTGTGAACTCCCATTGCTGGGCGATCTCGTTCAAGAGCTTCGGTTCCAGTCTTGGGTTTTCGTTCATCACACCAAGCCATAGAGAAACTCCCAGTTTGATAGACTGCTTGGTGAACAGAGCGAACGGAATGCTCACAAGGTAGTGGGCAATGGCAGCCTCGTCCTTCTGGGTGCGACACAGCAGGGCTGCTGCCCTCCGAAGGATGTCGCGGACCTCGGTGATGGCAGCACTCTTCTTGCTCAGGATTCTAGCCTCGATATGAGCAAGCGCAGTGGTTGCGTTGGCGCTCTCCTTCACCGATGACTGCACGAAGGACAAGCGGCGGTTGTGGTTCATAAAGCTGATCAGCTCCGAACCGCGATCTGGGAGGGTCTCGCCATATCGGTACTCTTGGCGAGTTGTGTACTGTGCCACAAAGTCTGATGCCGTGTTGATGCTCGAGTTGCCAATTTTGTCCATGGACTGCAGTCGATTATCTGTCGAGGGAATGATGGAGCCAAGCTCAAGAGCAAACGATCGCCCAAGAGAAACATGACCATAGGCTCCCTCGTCACTGAATTCGGAGAGATAGGTCTGCAGAAGCCCCTTGACGTCGAGAGGAGCCAAGTTAATGGCAGCATTGACCCAAACCCTCGCTTTGCGGTTGAGAACATCCACCGTCCACCTTCGGAAATCATAGTCATCTGAAAGTTGGACAGTCACTCCGCCAAGCTCAGATTCAAAGATGGACCGAGGATCATACAGATCCGTCTCTGCCTCCAAGCAGCTGGACCACATGAGAGAAAGGAGCTCCAGCAGAGCAAACAGGGAAGATCTGTGACAAAGAGCTGCAGGGATCTGTTGAAGGATCCGATCTGCACAGGCAAATGCGGCTTGCTGAACCCGCTCGATGCGATGGCAGCAACTGCAAAAGATAGTTGCAAGCTGCTCGGCGGCGTACTGAGCAGAGAAGGTCGCCTCACCCCCTGCCAGGGTCTTCTCGATGTATCTGTCGACAACGGCGGCACCAACACCCTCCATGGCACTGCTGACGTCGCCCTTTGACATGCTGGGCTCCAGGAAATAAGACACAACCTTGGTGCAGTCGCCCGAGTCCGCTCGGAGGTATTCCATGAGGTACGCAGCCTGCAGGAAGATGACCTTGCGATAACTCAGACCCTTAATCTCGTTGGCCTTGCTAGGAACGAGGTCGCTCAGAAGCTTCTTCTGCAACGACTCTCGGTCATTGCTAAAGCCCCGTCTCAGAACCGTATTCAGTTCAATGTCACTTTCAACCTGCTCGCCTCGTTGATCCGCGACAAGGGGTGGGGAGTGAATGGCAATCAGCCTCAACTCATTGAGATACTGCTTGCCACGGTCTGTGTTGGTGGTGAAGCCATGAACAACAATGTTGAACCACGCATCTCGAAGCAGAGAGTAGGTCTCGTCTTCGGTGACAGGCCCACAAGCAAAGTCGTTGCTGGCCATGAAGGTTGCCAGGGGGTGCAGAAGCTCAGCAATCTCCTTGGCAGCCATCTGCACATCGGATTCCTTGGCGTGGCTAGTTGAGTGAGCATCGCCAAGTCCAATGATGCTGTCTAGCGAGTGCTCCAAGTAGATATCAAAGAGCTGCGAGTCGCGCCGGAGGTTGGCAGAGATGAAGGTGCGAGCGTTCCTCACCTACGATTGTCAGTAATTTGATATCAATACAACAGATCACACTTACAGCTTCCAAGAGGAACAGCTGGTTCTCTACAACGCCAGTATGGCATAGTCTGGTGAATAGCTTGAGCAGAGAGCGGAACTCAAGCTGTCCACCCTGAAGGGCCAAGGCAGCTGCTCCGCTGATGATTCGAGCATCTACGCCAGTGTTTACCTTCTCGAGCTTCTGTTGCAACATAGACTGAGCAAGGGCAGTAATCTTCTCGTCCTTGAAGGCAGCAGCAATCCCACAGATGGTCTGCACAACGTTGCCAGAGACGACCGCGGTTTCCTCCTCGCCATACATCTGGAGGGAAATCGAGCTGCCAATGGACTGACGGTTGGTATAAATAGGGTTGAGGGCCCCATCGCTGGCTGTCCCATCCACTTGGCCATTGGTGAATGCCTGCTCAGAGCCAGGGCTGAGTACATTGCCCAAGGTGTAGAGGGTGCTGATGACAGCGTCCTTGGAGAGCATCTTGAGCACGTAGGCCAGGCTGTTGGAAGCAATCTTTACAATCTCCCTTTGAGGGGCATCCTGGACGATGAATCGTGGCAGGATTCGGCTCACGTTTGACGAGAAAGTTGGAGAGATCTGGCAGATCAAGGCCAAGCACCGCAACGCAACTGAGGCCAGAGTCGGGTCCGCCATCTGCACAGAGTCATCCAGGGTCTCTTGAAGCCAGGTCATGAGGATCTCAGAGTCAGCGGCCTCTTCATTCAAGAGCGCGCAGTTGAAATAGGCGATCAGAGCGGCAGCCTTGACAGCATAAGCAAGGCTCTGTTGGTCGGGCGATCCCATACGGATGAAGTCGGCACCAGCTTCGATATATTGGACTTCTTCAATGGCGAAACTGGCATAGGCCTCGACAGTTCGGAAATCGGCCTCGTGGGCTTGTGCATCTGGGCACAGCTTATCGCCTTTCGAGATGTAGATGTCCAGAACATGCTTGTTACGCAGGGCACGAGGGTCCTCGGACATCAGCGAGGTGCTTGCGACAACTAGCCATGCGAAGCTTCGGTGTAGGAGCATGGCTCCCAGTGGTCGTCCGGACGACGCATACTGACGCAAATATCTCTTCCATTCTTTGACCTCGCGATCCTGGCTATGGCAGTTACGGATTGTTGAAAGGGCCGTTTCGACTGCGACAAGGAATGGTTCTGAGAGAAGCTCTCTAATCTTCTGAATCAGAGCAAGCCGACCTCCAGCCTTCCAGAAATCTGCCTGGGCGGCCGCGGCATCGAGGAATCCAAGGAGCGCAACAGCAATTGTTGCAGTTCGAACCGCGTCCTCGAGGTGGGGGTTGTCGGGGTCTCCAGCTTGGGGAGACAGGATACTCTCGGTAGCTCGTCTGCAAGAGTGCGCAAACGCCCAGATCTTATCGGCGACGTTCTCCTGGAGCTCATCGTAGTTGATGCCGAGTGCTAACAGAGCCCCTGTCACATGAAAAGCGAGTGCTTCGGTCGGGGACGGATCGATCTTTCGGAAGAAGGGCGACGGAACGAAAACTTGGATATGCGCTTCGAGTATGTACGGGAACAGCTGGTAGGAGAGCCTCTGCGCGCTCTGGCTGGACTTGATCTTTGGTGCCGTCTTACACAATGCGATCAGAACCTCGAACTCGCGGATAGACTACAATGCAAGGGTTAGCTTCCGGCAGAGTAACTCAAAATCCATGGCAGACACACCATAGGGACCCGTCCCAGCGAGTTCTTGTTCTGGTAGCCATTGACATAGTCCTTGCTCTTGGATCCTGCATGGCATGCCCTACAGAGCCGGTCAAGGTCGGATCGGTCGAACGACGTCGTGGAGCTAGTCGCAGACAGCGAAGCTATCTTCTGCAGCGCCTTGGAGCGGATATCGGCCGTCATGCTGGGCGTGTAAGCGGCGCGACGACCGCAGATGAAATCAAGGCGAATATCGAAGCTTGAAGCAACAATGTCAACAAATTCGATTCCCAAATTGGAAGCTGAACACACCCACGATGGAAATGACGAGCTGCGTGTTAGGAGGTGAACCCCTGTCGTGCCAGCTTAGTCATCTCGAGCTACCCCAGCTCCAAGCATCAGCAAGGCTGCAAGCTTGACGCGTGCGTCGTCCACCACCTCAGCTAAGGCACAAGGCAGTATCAACCACCCAACGTCAACCACCGAATCCGATCCCATCGACCCTGCGCATTGCGGAATTTCCTACTTTTCGACCTCTTTCATATCCCTCACGACAGAATCGCAATCATGGCTGCCATGTTCAGCCAGAACCCCCTCATGAATGGGCCCAACTACTCCTTCTCCGATGCTCCCAAGACCAACAACGGCGAGTTTCGAGAACATCGATTCAACCCGTATGTCGCCCGCCCTCCGCCCGAATGTTTGAGCTCCTATCTGACACTGCAAATAGCTACACCGACAATGGCGGCTCGACCCTCGCCATCTCTGGCGCCGACTTCACCATCATGGCCGGCGACACCCGCCACACCAGCGGATACAGCATCAACTCCCGCATGTCCCCCAAGGTCTTCAAGATCGGCGGCACCACAGCTTCCCAGGACGACGCCACACTAGTCCTCTCGGTTGTCGGCTTCGCCGCCGACGGCGAGGCCCTCCGCGACCACCTCGACACCATCTGCAAGATCTACCGTTACCGCCACGGCAAGCCCATGACGGTCAACGCCTGCGCCAAGCGCCTCTCCACAGTCCTCTACCAGAAGCGATTCTTCCCTTACTACTCGCACGCGATGCTCGGCGGCCTGGACGAGGAGGGCAAGGGTGCCGTGTATTCCTACGACCCCGTCGGCAGCTACGAGCGGGAGCAGTGCCGAGCGGGCGGTGCTGCGGGCAGCCTGATCATGCCCTTCCTGGACAACCAGGTCAACTTCAAGAACCAGTACATCCCCGGCAGCGGAGAGGGCCACGAGCTCAAGGAGCGGGAGCGACGTCCCCTGACACGGGCCGAGGTCGAGACCCTGATCAAGGATGCCTTTGACGGTGCGGTGGAGCGTCACATCGAGGTCGGTGACAACCTCCAAATGGTCATCATCACCAGAGATGGTATTGAGGAGACGTTCTTGCCCTTGAAGAAGGATTAAACGGTGTTAGGGGTGTTTGAGCACGATGTATAACACGAATTTCTTAGACGCAAGGGAATCAACGAGCCTTTTCCAGCATATGATTATCTGTGCCGTCGTGTCTAGCGCTAGGTGCACATTCTTGTGTCAGTTGCACTTGTTTAAACAGCTCCAATGTCGTGAAGAAATGGACCGGGGCTTGATCCTAGTCTCGGTTCACCTACCAACCTACCTAGACGAAGGCTTCAGCACAAGCATGTGTCAGATTTTATGAATACCGGGTCGGTTGCCATGTTGCATAGATTCAAGATCAATCCATCGCACCATTCACCCTTTATGCAATGGTCATTTCAAAGCCCAGGGTCCAGGGTTGTCCCTAGTTCGCTGCGACCCGGTGTTGGTTCTCTCGTTTCCAGCCTCCATCTCTTGCGGAGAGAACACGCCCAGCACTCGGGATCGTCAAGATGAGTCTTGTCGCTTAAATCGCTTATCCTGCACCATGCAGGGACCGGCAGGTGAGGGTAAATCTATGGATACATATGGACATTCGACAGCCACCAGGACGGGCGCCAAACTGACTGTCAATGCCGCCCATCTACCTCCAAGAATGACTGCTTTCTAGATCGATAAGGACCATCTGCCATGCAGTGTGGCTTGACTCACCGACCTGCTCTCTCTCGTGCTCTTCTACGCGTGTTTCTACTATCGTTTCCCTTGTCATGTTCCAGTCGTCACCCGCCGTGCTGGTGTTGGAAGCCCCTCAACAAACACAACCCATCAACACCTGCACATCGCCCAATCAGTACCAACAGTGCCAACCAACGCAAGAGATCTGGTCAGAAGATTTAGAGATCATGGGTCAAATGGTCAAAGGGAATTCAAGGGTATGTGGTCCCATCTGTTGAGGATGGTAACATTGGAAAACTTCATGTCTCACTCTCTTCAGTGTCACAGCACCCAATGTTGAAATTCCATTGGCCTCAATCCTTGGGCAGCTAATGCTATCAGGCAACGGATACAACTCGTCCCGGTCGGTAGGCATTTCGGTAGTTGTATTCCAAGACCGCGTCTAGACTCTTCTGGAACGTCTCCATAGCACCACAAGCGCGGCAAATGGCAACACCACCTTCATTCAAGACAATCTCTCAACACCCGTCTCGCTGTTTTCAGCTGCTTACTGCACTCGTGCTCCCTCATGGCCAAGGGACATGGCTACTGCCCCGATATTCATTTAAGCTCCATGATCGGTGATCCATGATGGACAGCTCGACTAGAGCCATCGGAAGGTTCAATGTCTTGTTAACTGACGTCGGCATCGGCTCATAATGGCCTAGAACGTCTACCACATATTCGCCCCGGAGGATCGGTAGCCCAGGGCGGCCGGAGCCGAAGCTCCCTGTGAGATGGAGATGTGCGGCCCGCGAAGCCCATCTCTCTTCCGGACCAACCGCGGATTTGGGGCAACGCCAACCCTCTGCGCCATAGCGAATGCCGTGCTCCAGATCCAACTCCAGGTTCTTTGAGGCTCGTAGATTCCCGAGATTCTGCTGAATGCAAAAGAGGTACATAGCATGCCCGGACCTGTAAGGCGATCTGGGCCATCGTTGGTATCAGCTGAAGCCTGAGCTCCCCTAAGATCTTCGGGATGGCCACTTTCCGATGCGAGCAGCAAGGATGCCCTTCTCTAAGACACTGGCTGTGAATACTGTCTGGTCAGCTCGTCAGAAGACGCGCCTTGTACTGTACTGTAGCATTATGGTCTATCCTATCACACGACGGCATCCATCACCCTGAGCCATGTATCCAACGGCCATACACCGCCCCTACGACATTCCACGCACCCATAAATCTGGCATGGGTCTGAGCTTATCAGTAGCTCCTCTACCAGGCGCTATTTCGACTGTCCGGGGCCCTAAACTCATACCATCCTTGCTGTGAATCGGTATTGGTGCTTGAGAAGTGACTCCGGACATGATACTCCAGGGCTAATGTGTACTGTAGAATCATGCAACAGCAATCACAATTGGTCGGCCTGCCAAATGCAATACGTGTTTCCCCAAGTTTGCATTGTGGGCAGTCTGCCCTACAGAAATCCTCTCCTCCTCATCAGACTTGGCAGTTGGCGCAAGAGGAGAGAAGCACAGGCTGTCAGCGACGCCCTCTCCCTTGGTACTGCCACAGTTGCAATCTCCTAGATAGCTGTGTATATTCGATCTCTCATCCAGGACAATGAACACGTTGCATTCGGGCTCGGCGTGCATCAGCAGTTAGAACACCCATGCCCGTTTGTAGAGTAAACTCCGTCGTCCGGCCGCTAGGCTCCAACGGCGGACGTTACCGGGCAGGGAGAAACGCAACGGTGCAGTAGGAAACGAGCTGCAGCAGCCTATCCCAGCGTTTACTCGTCCGGGTCGAAGGCGAGCTCAAACACCGACGGCTCGTTTGAACACACCCCTTGGCTAACCGAGCCGTCGATCTCGACAAGACGTTTGCCACCATGTTGAAGAACAATGATGCTGATTTCACAGACACGAGCTAGTATGCCAAGCCAGTGCGGACGGAGTCGAAAGTCATCAAGGACCGACACGCATGTCAGATCCGGATCGCCTGCAACGCTGTGATGAAGCAACTGGGGCTTACGCGGGTGACACGACCAGCTAACCGGGACAAAGAACTCGTAGCAGGTAATGTACTGTAAAGAGTAGGGAGGCATCGACATGTTCCCACTCCGGGCCATGGCGTCCCCGAGTTGTTTCGATTCGTCCTTGTCTCTAGGCGGTCCACGTCCCCAACCCGCCAACCAAGCCTATGCAGTGCTTTCCACAACCCGGATCCTGGAATGTTCCGTCAGTAATAAGTTGATGGGGAGCCTTGATTAATGATCGACGGATCTTTGTGCCCCTGACGTGATGGGGAGCTAGGAGGCTTGGCTTCTGATCTGAACCACCAAAATTGTGAGGCCTCAACAGCGATGGAGTCGACGTAAACACTTGGCTCGACGGCAGATGCCACTTTGCGGGAGCTGCCATGCCCTAACCAGAAACTGATCAGTAAGCACTCGAATTACTTGCATAGCCTAGACATTTGGGTTGAATTTTGCCACCCATTAGGCGTCAAACATGTGATGAAAAGCAAAGGCCAGGAACCTCCGTTTTGGTGAACGGTTCGTGACATCTTTCGCAGGGCTGAAAACGGACGAGAAACATGGCCAAGGCGGAGTGTACTGTAGCAGCCCGTTCTAATTCTAGAAACAAAGGCCAGCAAGCGTAACGCCATTCGCCACTTTGTTAAAGCTGCCGAGTTGCTCAACTAACCAAAGCCCTGGGATAATTGCTGTACCGGGGTTGGCTGAAGCTCTGTATAATGACGACGACCAAGTGTCATTATCAAGGACGCACCCCGGCAGCTCTTGAGATTCGCATTGCATTGGCTCCGGGGGTTTCGGGCCTTCAAGCCTCACAGGGGCCACTGCGGCTTACACATCGGCCCCCAGTTAGACGGGGCGACGATCTTGTCGACGTTTCTCTCACAAGCCACACGGACCCTTGCTGAGGAGCCTGTGTCGCGGCCAATGCAACAGCATTTTTTGCCATCGCCGAAGGCGCCTCTCAGCCAAGGAAGCGCAGCGCATCGTCGTCATGTCGTCATTCCTGTTTGTGCGACGGATTGAAGATAGGCGTGACGGGGCCTGAAACGGCGACGATCGGCGGTAAAAGTCTGGACCCCTGTTGACAGCAGGGTGGCGAGAGCGCCAGACAAGGAGGTGACCCTCTATCTAGGTGTCCAATGGCTTGGAATCAGGGTCATTGCTGTACCACAACCTTTGCACTTCCCACACTCAACTCTGGTGCCAACCTTGGGCACTGCCCTGTCGTGTACAATTGACCATTTTTTGGCGCTCCATCCGGGAGATTTGGCAATCAAAAATGGCCGCGCAATTCAAACCCTAGGTATCTGTGTTATGAACCAGTCCGGAGCTTTTCGTCCGGCCCAGATTACACGGGTGTTTCATTGGCCTGGTGGCGTCTCAGGGACCCTTCAAGGGTCCAAAAGGCACAGCTCGTGGCAGGGCACGCACATGTCGTTAGTCCGGATATAGCAGTCGTACGACAGGGGCCCGGGTGCGGTGGCCGACAAATGGGACGGGAGCGTACATGGGAGCTTGAAGGACAAGGACAAGCTGTGGCAGAGGTCTGTAACACGGTAGTGGCGTGCCTGCGTGACTGCATCAGAGATGGCTGGCTTTGATGGCGGACACGAGAGATTCTGGGGTTTGACCGGGATGGAGATGCGAGTGAACGCCGTCGAGACAGCATCGTGAAGTGGGAGAATCCCATTGTCGATCATCCGGTCGGGACATGGCCCAAATAGACCCCAGAACAGTCCAAGGATTGCCCAAGTCGTGATGACGGGGCAAGGGCCTCCAATGAGACGTTAGTGTAGCGGGAGGCTTATGGCCCGGACGCATTGACTAGCAAGAGACGGTGGGCTTGTGGGTATTGACGGGCAGTTAAACGGGATAGATCGACATTGTCGAGGGTTAATGGGACGTCTGGTTGCTGCCTGTGGAACGCTGTTCAGAGATGCAGAACAAGGGCACCCAGGATTGGAGTGGCTCTCCTAGGCAAACGGCGGCTCTCTAGTCGTCAGCTGGACGTCGCCCGTTGCGCCGCAGGGCAGCCAACACCATCAGCGCAACGACATGAGGCTTGTCGATCTTGCCAACCAGGACTCAAGCATGCCGCGCAGCTGAGGTGCCTGGCCTGCCCACGGTCAGTGCCGCGGCCACGGGCCAAGGAGGAGGCTCTGAGGCACTTGGGCAGGATGGATCGGGTACCTGGGAGGAGGGGAGTGACCGCATAGACGGGTTAGCAGGAACAGGAGAATGCGGGCGTGGGTTTTGGGACCCAAGGTCATGGACCGGGCTGGACCCTCCAGAAGTGGTCCGAAGCCCCGTTGAGATGGTCCAACCTCCAGACCGAGGACTGCGAGATGCACCAGTGGCAGAACGCCGGGGTCAGGGTGGTAGCAAGCGCCGCATTGGCTGGGGTGGTCTTTCTCGTCGAGCACCTGCTGTGGCCGACATCGAATGGGGGAGGGTGGATGTTGTTCCATGCTGCCCGACTCGCCCGTCGACGGCTCAGCGAATTGACTTTTGATTTCTGGACTCTCGCAAGGGCACAGGCGGGCCTGTCGCGTGTCGATCGGATCTCAGGGACCTCCACCCTACCGCCTCGGCTATTCCCTGTCTCGCAGATCCCTGCTTGCTGCAGCTCACAAGTGGTTGTCTCGAACCACCGAGTGGCAACGGCTTCGTACGTGTCCCGAACGGCGGGCGGGTGTGCCTTCTATTTGTGGTTTGCTAGCACAATTGGCTCCCCGAAAGCAGTATGTACGTCGCGCATATCCTGGAATGTCGAGTATGTGCCAAGGAACTGGGGCCTCGCGGAAGAGTAAGTGGCTGTATTCGGGTGTGCGTGCGTACGCCTGTGTGCAGACTATTGCCCATGCAAAGTGAGGCCGGGAGATAAAAATGGGTGTAGGAGCGGACGCCAAATTCAAAATTGAATGGCGGCAGTAGAGTCGTGCCTACCTACCAAGCTGATAGGCAGAGTTAAAATTCCGGGGCAGGAACGAGAGACATCCATTCCCAAAAGGAGGAGTCATCACGGGACGGTGGCGAAAACGGTTCGTCAGGCAAGCGGGACGGGGAGTCTTACGTTCCCCTTCTGATACCATCTCCAGCAAAACACCCTTTGTCCACCAACGAGATCCAGTCTGTTGATGACCGTTTAATGTTTCAATGGCCATCGCTCAACATCACATCCAAACGCTCAGAGCATTCAGCCACCGTCAGCAGAAACAGGGTGCCAGATCACCCCATGGCAGGCAGCTCTGCACCAGGCCTGGCCTGTCCGGTCCGCACTTACACTACTGATACCAAGAGACCTTCTCGTTTCGGAGGCAGACAGTGGCTCCCCGTGGAGCCGTGGGACCCTTCAGGGACCTTTTGCCTCTGAGACAGGCCAGCCTAGGCAAAGAAAGCAAATTCCCACAGCAGAAATCAGAAGTGGAAGTCCAACATGCGCCACACCTCGCTCAGACTCGGCGTCAAAATAGTCTCCAACCATGCTCGCTCCACAGCTGGACTGGATCCTCCCGGTCACCCACCCCTACAACCTTTCCAGACGCACACCCCCTCTCCTTGTCTGATGCTGGTCAAGTTGAGCTCTACTGTGGCTTTACCTCCCGGACCCCGTTTCCTTGCTGTCGGCGCCGTTTGTCGGCTCCCACACCTCCAATCCCATTCCCAATCGTCTCCTGTCTCATCCCTCATCACGAATTAGTGGCACCCGGTACCTGAATGCTCCGTTCAGAGATGGTGGGTGGGCAGTGGCGGCATCTCTTGCTACCTCTTCAGCCACCGTCGGCTGATGGGTGGTGGTGTTCGAATGGATGATGGATGCTGCCCAGCTGGACAGGGGATTGATTTCTGTTTGGGGTGGACAGGCGACAGAATAGATTATCGGAAACCGGGGCCTTGATCACTACTGCACGAACGACATGCAGGACGGCAGCCTTGCTTCGACTTGTACCGCCAACCTACCTCCCGGTGAAGCTGTAGCGTTGGCTGGCTGGGGCATCGCGTGGCTCAACTCGTTCTCCTCCTCTTGGGCCCATGATCCGAGACTATCAACTTCATCTTCCTTCTCTTTCACCATGTCTCTTCCCGCCTAGCTTGCACTCTCTCCCCACTGAGCTCCTCCGCCTCGTCCTCCACCACTTCCTCCACCACTTCCTCCACTCACTCCTCCACCCAGTTCACCCGAGCAATTCCCATCCCAGAGCTTTGGTGACTTTGAGGATCGTCGTTCACATCCCCATCTCTCGTATCAAGCCGTGATTCACGCCCCCCTTGTATCTATCATCCCGTCATCTGGTCTCTTTCTGATCATCTACCCCATCCCTGCAGCATACCCTGCCTTACCGTCCAAGGCTTCCTTGAGCCCTAGCTCCGGAAGCTTTGACTGTTGGCCACTCGCTATCCCCGTTATTGAAGCCTCTTCTTCTTGTCCTTGGCCCTGCCACATGGGTGTTCGCCTCCCTCTCGCCCCTTCTAGAGCTCCAAGCCTCACAAGCCTCCAGCGCCCTTCTTTCTTTTGAAGGGCATGGGGCTGTTGATTTCACCTGCTTCGTTTACACCTCTTGAGCCTTCTGCTACTAGCTAGCCCTTTACTTGCGCTGCCAGCGTGGTCCGACCCCAGGTCATCTCCATAACGCCCCCCCATCGTGCCTGTTCTCTTGGGATTTGTTTCGCGCCTCAACGTTCCTCTGATCTGTGCATCTCGTTCTCTCCTCTAACTACTGCCTGTGCGGTAAACCCTCTGTGTGGCTGACCGCCGTCTGGGGAGGGAATTTATTGCACATTTATTATCTACTGCACCACTCTTGCCTGCTGGTCCCTGGCCGAGCCGGTATCCCTGTTGCGCCAAAAGGAAACACGGCAGCATCCATCCATTCTTCCTCAACCTCGTCGTCACTTGCAAACTTCTTGTCCGCTCTCTAGCCACTTGAGATTTGGTTCACTGGTCTTCGACGACCCAAGCAGCCCCCGTGGGGCATCACACGCCTTTCATCAACCACCTTCCTTCAACAACTGTCTTTACCACCATTGCGTCTTGTTCCTGAACTCGAATATCACAATTCTCCGGTGAATAAATCGACTAAAAAAATCCATACAACTACCGTCCCCATCGTTCAGAGCTGTCTTCCGCCCCCTCCCCCACGCATTCAGCGGCACTGCCCGCTCTGACACACATTCTCGGGCCCAAATTTGTTCGAGATTTCCCCTCTCTAACCGCACCTTTACATCAACCAGTCACAGCCACCTAGCGAGGGCTTGGGTAGTTGCTTGTCCGGAAAAAAACATCCCTGTTCACTTGTGGCTTCTCTGTTGGAAACTGCACAAGCTCCCGCCTCGACTCCTGGCCTCCTTCTGGATCGAATGACCTTGGACCCCGAGTTTCTCGTTGCGTGAAGGGTTCGGACAAGTTACAAATACATTTCTCTGACTCAGGTGTGCGAACCGTACTCTCGTTGGCTTCCAAACGGGACAGGTTGCTGACTAGCCAGCTCATAGTCAAGATAATCACATCTTCAACAACTCAAATGGGAGATATATCCGGTGCCCAGGCCTCAGACGTGAGAGCATTCAACAATAACACTCCAAAGGTTGGCGATCCGGGGGCATCTACCAGTCCACCACCCAGTCACGACGAGTCTCACGCTTTTCCTGAGCATGACCCCTCTCCTCAGCCTCAACCGCATCATATAGCCTCGCAGCACGCATTTACAGCTCAGTTCGACATGTCCCAACCTCCTACAGGCCATCGTCCTGGGCCCTACAACATGGGCCCGATGGGAAACGCCCTTCCACCCGTTGCTTATCGGCCAGGGCAGTATCCTCACGGCACTCAGCAACGATACAACCCCACGAGCTCACCACCCATGATGCAGCAAATGCCCCAGTTCTCAGGTCATCCATCTATGCCGGTGGCTGCCCAGGGATATTATCTTCAACAGCCGCAGATGGCACAGTACTACGGGAGCCAGATGCCGCAGGCTCAGCCAGGGTCGACAATGGCGCCGAGGCAGAGCATTACATACTACCCTAGCCAGATGATGATGAGCCCTCAACAATCAGGATACTACTACGCCCCTGCTCCCCAATACCAGCCCTCAGCGCACCCTGTTCCCAATGTCATGGTCGCTGGACCCTACATGAACGGAAACCCCGGAACCAACGATCCCCGAACCATGATGCAGGCGACAGAGGCGGGTGGAAGCCATCCTCAGCCTCTCAAGCAGGGGCAAGGTAGGGCTAGGAAGCAATCTCGTGTCAGGAGCGAGCTAAAGCAGAGCCCAGATGGAGCTGAGAGGCGCCAGAGTGCCGTACGTGGCCCACCGCGAAAGCCGCGACAGAGTGGTAAGTCAACTTGCCTCGATGACAGTCAATGCTGGCTAAGAGTTTTTTTCAGGGCATGCCATTTGGGTTGGCAATCTACCACCGCAGACTGATCTCATGAGCCTCGTCCACCATGTGTGCAAGGAAACCAAAGGCTTGGAGTCGCTGTTCCTCATCTCCAAGAGTAACTGCGCTTTTGCCAACTTCAAAGATGAGGAGACCTGCAGCGCGGCGCAGCAAAAGCTGCACGATTCCAAGTTCCAGTCGGTTCGTCTTGTCAGTCGCCTACGGAAGAGCACAGTGGAGGGTGCTGCCGGCGTAACGGCTCCGACTGGCCCTTCGGTGGCGACAGCTACCAAGATGGATCAAGCGTCGGATGCCACACCTATACAAAGTGGGAGCCCAAACCCGGCGGCTGAGCCGACGACGGCGACTCCCAAGGCCGTGTCCGCTGGAGATGCGACACCGCAGAAGGATAAATTCTTCATACTCAAGAGTTTAACCGTTGAGGACCTCGAATTGAGTGTCCAAACCGGCATATGGGCCACCCAGGCACACAACGAGGATGCGTTGAACAGCGCTTTCAATGTAGGTGGCGCATCGTTTCGAAACAAGTCATGGCGGTGAGCTAACAAAGTCGATCAAACAGGGTGCTGATAGCGTCTACTTGGTCTTCTCGGCCAACAAATCGGGTGAATATTTTGGTTATGCTAGGATGATATCACAGATTGACGAGGATCCCGCGGCGGCTATTGAGTTTGCGCCAACATCCCAGGCGACAAGCGACCTCGACCTCCCAAAAGCTATACCGACCGAAGCGACCGAACATGCCCCCAAAGGGCGAATCATTGACGATTCTGCCAGAGGAACCATCTTCTGGGAAGCTGAGCGGGAAGAATCAGAGGCATTGTCTGATGCCGAGAGTGAGAGTGAGATGTCGAGTGGGAAGAGTAACAGTGCGGAGGAGACAGGTACCAAAACTTGGGGCAAGCCCTTCAAGCTTGAGTGGCTTTCGACGAGTCGACTTCCGTTCTACCGCACGAAAGGGCTGCGCAACCCGTGGAATTCGAACCGCGAGGTGAAAATCGCACGAGACGGGACCGAGCTGGAGCCTTCAGTCGGCCGAAGACTGATTGGGCTCTTCAACCGAGTGCAGAGCCCAGGGACAGCTCATGCGGGCATCCGCGTGCCCATGGCCATGATGGCGGGCTTCCCCCCGATGCGGCCATACGGACAGTGAAGACTCGATCGAATTTGAGACGGGTTCTCGACGTGCTACTCTCGATACTGGTCCACTGGATTTTCTCTACAGATGCGTTTATGGCTACGATAATTCAAAGAAGCGGGAACACAGGTTTCGGTTCTATGCTGGACATAGTTGGCATATTCACCACAGGCACGGATCATTGGCGGCGGCTCTCGATGTAACTATACAACACGATTCACGTCTCATCATGAAAACATTCGAATCTCCAGAACAGGTTCGCCACTACCCCGTGACGGGGCTTGATTTTGCTGTTCAACCGAGGAGCTCTCTATCTTTCAGGCTACTGCTAATTTTCGAAAATGACGGGTCTTGGAACCAGCTCCAACAGTTAGCGGCCAAGCCATAAGGTGGCTCACTAATCAAGACCAAGCGGCAACGGAACGCCCGGCCAGCAAGCCCTGCGGCCAAGTTACATTGGCGGGGGGCAACTACGATGTCCGAGAGGTTTCGGGAACGCCATGTTGCTTTGTCTCCATATCTACCTAGGCGATGGACATGCTGCGCTTGAGGTTGACGATCGTGGTGGCGTATGACTGTGGCTGAAGGGACCAGAATTGGGCGGTGGAGAGGTTCGAGGACTGCTATTAGCTGGGCGACGAGAACTAATGCCAGGAGACAGTCGAATTGGCCACTGCTAGGGCGCGTTTCTGGGGCTCTCATCTTGGCTTGCGTTGGCTTGGCCGGTTCAGAGGTTGCGCATCCTATCACGATGACGTCAATGGAGGTTCCTCTTGGAATCCAGACCCGGGTTTACCTTAACCAAGTTGCCAACTCCACATTGCGGGGCCGCGAATCCTTCGATTCGAGACCCTGGCACTTACAACCTCAGATGCGGCTTGGCGTTACCTGGCAGGCGAGAAAACAAGCCAACAGGGATCAACAGGGATCAACAGGGACCAACAGGGATACGAGCGGTCACTGTGAATCATGGTTTCAACGGCTGGCCAGAAATCCTGTTTCCTCGGTGTTGGACCCTTTCTTCTCCTGTCGAATTTGGCACAGCATAACTTGTTGAACCGCGACACCATCGCTACGAGACCACAGCATTAGACAACTTGTTAATGCACTAACAATAAAGTTGTCTAATCATTCTAGCTTGGATTCCTGCACTAGCACGAGTCGTGTGCGATGTCCAGGTTCTACCGGTATATCAACTTGCAGAGCCGAAACCCGGACCGACTTTGAAACGGAGACATCCGAGCTATTCGACGCGATGATGATCAATCCGTTTCTTTCGTGGTAAATGGCATGGGCATTCACATCTTTACTCTACTAGCCGACAATGGTTACCGAGCGGTAGACCCCGTGATGCCACTGGAGCCGGACTGCTCCGAGTGCGATTCTACAGCCAGAGCTTCAACTACCTTGTCGAATCATACCAACGTCTCGACAGGGCGTCCCCCCGATGCCTGATAGCAACCCCGGTGCCGTTACCGAACGGAGACATTTCTGGTATAAGGAGTTACTGGCAGTGCGCGTTTTCAATACTACGAGGCTCCTCCTTCAGTTGCGTTTCTGTGAAGAGATACAAAAGGTTGCGGCAACATGATCACCAGGGGCCAACGTGGAGTCAGAATCTGCCCTTATTCTTTTGGGATAATGTTACCTTACTTTCGGGTGTTCTAAATTGGAGGTGAGGACAAAGCCTCCATCAGCTGGATCAGGCAGGTATGTAGGTTTGGAAGCTGTCTTGGGTCAGAGGCTCAGAGCATACTGTAAGTCTCTATCTCTGTTTATGTTGATTTCTAGTTGGGTCGCCATGGCAATTGCTTGGGACTTGCAGGTGATGGCCTACTTCCATGATTGGACTGGCTATGGTTGTGTTGTAATTTTGACGATGACAGAACTGATGAGTTGTCCTTGGTATCGGTTCATGAGCGGGATTTCTGTCATAGGAGAGAAGGGTTAACAGTTCTCGTTCTCGGCACAAGTTTGGCCTTAAACCCAATGCTGCATAACGCCGAGGTGTTCAGTTGCCCTGTTGGGGGTGTAAACACCACCCTTTGGATATCGGCTAGTGAGGGGATTAGAGCCAGGTGTTGGCTGTAATAACCAGCTGTCTTCTGGGTTGGTGGTTAACTTGAGCAATCCTGCGAGTCAGTTCTGGGTGACTCGGCAATATTTCAAGCCAAGGCTGATCCACGGGTGCTTTAGAGTTTCCGATGGCACTTGTGCCGCTCGTACTCCCCGAACTGGGTCTTTCCTACGCCTGGCGTCTGAAATTCTCCGGCCGGGCTTGTAGGGGAGGGGAGGGG
>JAANQP010000063.1:0-50757 GCA_011320165.1 Fusarium protoensiforme
AAACCGTAGGCGGACCTTTCCCGCTCCAGTGTGGCCTGGGGAGGCGGAACGGGCAGGGGCGAGGGGGGAAATTTGATGGTGGGTGGGTAGCTTGTCCACGGCAGCCGTCCACGGGTTGGCTGGTTGACCGCATGAAATTGTATGCAGGCGAAGGACTTGAGTGGGCGATGAAGGATTCAAGTGATGTGGACTTTGGAATGGGGGCTGTGGAGAGCCGATGCATCTTATCCTTGGACATTGAACCGGGGGGAAGGTGCATATGAATTCCACATTCACTTGCCCATTTTAAGTGGGGTTGGATAAAGTGTGTCTACCCTACAATTGGCAGTGATCCAAGGATTTGACGTTATTCAGACTTTTGAGCATCAAATTCTCTGTGATTCTCGGATGTTGCAGTCTTGCATGGATTGTCTGTTGTCAATGATTGACCTGACTGTTTTTGAGCGGCTGAGAATTATGTCGGTCGCACATTGGTGGGACTACGGATGGACCTGGCAAATCGTTGAGGCGACAGGCAAACCCTACTACAACAAGCTCGCTGGGCAGTTTCTCCCACTTCACGCTTCATGACAAAATCACAACCTAAACCCTATCCTAGCGTCTATCAGAACTCTATCACATCGAGGCGACCGAGTACTTACCCTATTCGCCATCTCGGCTGTTCACACTTATCCAGGCTGGCAGGGCCCTGACCGGCCTGGTTGGCCGTTACCGGAAAGCCTCATCGATAGTCTCATGCGCCCACTTAGCAGCGAGGCAGACTAGGCCAGCCAGCCCAGCCCAGCCCAGCCCAGGGACTCACTCTGCTTGCTTGATCAACTTGCGGTGACAGACTGACAGGTTCGACCAGCACCCCATGCCTCTTTTATCACGAGGAACAAAACAAGTCATCAAGGTCTCCACGGACTTGCCGAGCCTGACAAACGAATCCCTCAATGGCCCTACAATTCATCATTTTCCTTGGCACATCTCAGTTTCAGCCTTGCCAATTTTCCCTCCCCCTCCCTTGGCGGGAGGCCAAATGGGACGACGTTTAGCGAAGGCCCCCCCGGTGCGGTACGTACCTGCTGAAACATGGACGATGGAACCCCGGAACGGGCAGGCACCTTATCCGAATCCGGAAACAGACGCGGGATCGGTCTGTGGACACCCCCTGCCCCCCCTTCGCTTAGTGATGCACATGCTTACCCAATCTCGAAACTCACCACCAAACTCCCGTGCAAAACTCCACGGAGCTTGGTGATGTGTAATGCTCGCGATGGCTTCAGATGATGGACCTTGGGACGGAGGATTTGATATTGACTAATACAAAGGATAGGTGAAATGGAGGGACGCCATTGGCCTGTCCATTGACATCCACTGCCCAAGTTGACGTCCTATTGGTTCCCTGTTCATGTCACTGTGAGTTCACATAGAATGTAGTTCCTCAAAATGAGATCTTGCCCAAGTATAAAGAGCAAGTGTTCCTCTGTGAATATCCTGACTACAGAACCAGCAAGCAACCCCAAGAGCCATAATCATCCAACAAGTTACAGGAACCAAGCGTGTCGCCCCGAACATACTTCGACAACCCAACAACTACTTCACAATGTCTTCTGGACCCAAGCCCCTCCCTCCCGTCAAGCGATACATCACCACCCACGATGCCGAGGGAAACGCGATCTGGGACGAATCCGTCCCCCTCGAGGTCGAGGAGCAGCGCAGCGGCGGCTTCTCCATCCACTCATCGTACATCCACCCGGACAACTCGCACGACCTCAACAGCGGAAACGACCTCAAGGCTTACAGGGAGCACCCTTACGAGAAGGACCTCGCCCCGGAGTCTGGCTCCACCCTCCGAGTCGTCGACTTCTGGCCCGGCTTCCCGGCCGTCATGCACCGGACCGCCAGCATCGACTATGGCGTTGTGATTGAGGGCGAGGTTGACTGTGTCCTCGACAACGGCGCCACCAGGACTTTCCGGAGAGGGGATATCATCATTCAGAGGGGGACCAACCATGCCTGGAAGAACTCGGGCACTGAGGTGGCTCGCGTCTGCTTCACGCTTCTGCCCTCGGCCCCAATCAAGGTCCAGGGCAAGGAGCTCGAGGTTCATGGCATGGCCGACCTGGGAAGAATCGCAGAGGAGGCAAGCAATATCGTGTAGGAATGTATCAGGAGAAACCGCTTTATCATTTTAACCATCTTGCCGGGCCTAGCCAAAATGCGTGGCCATGAATACAACCGAGACCGTTGCTCTAAGCATTTTCTGTATCCCCCTAACCGTTGAATCCAAAAAGGCCACCCGAAACGCCGTTTTGATAACCCTCACCAACTGTGTAAAACCTGGAATCCATCTTGTGCAAATTTGAATGGGAGTGGTCGCCGTAGTCCTGTCACGATGTCTCCTAGCCTGTCGTCGTTTGCCTCCGAGACAAGCCCCTTGCGGACAAGAAAGTCGACCATAACCAGTCCGCAGTTTGGTTTCCACTCTCGGGCATTGAGGCTCCGCTTCACCTCGTCCACTGTGAGAGCTTCAAACCTTTCGATACCACGCTCCTCGGCATGCGGCTGAAAGCTCGTGTCGACCTTGAGATCGTACACGAAGCGGACTCCAGGCTCCAGATGGCCTTCGTTCATGAGACCTGCATTGCGGTCCTTGCAGTCGTAGAAAGTGATGGCGGGAGCCTCCTCAATTGAGCCAACCAGTCTCGTAGCGCCATCCTCCTCGTCCACAAAGACCTCTCTGGTGTTGAGGTCGATATACAGGCCCGCCTCTTCCCGTGCCTCTCGTTTCAGGGTGACGCACGGGGATAAGACTCCCGATACTCGATCGGTTGGGTCCATGCCGCCTGCGACAACCTGATCCAGCATACCCGAGTAGCTGACATTGACACCCTTGGCCCGATGCGAGACCCAGATGCAGTCGATGCTTTCCCTGCCGTCCACCTGCTTGACGGTGTAGACGTTGAGGTGGACTCCCACCGTGACAACCCCGAACAGCCCTCGGATAGGCAGGGGGATGGTGAGATCTTGCCGTGTGCTATCGGCAACATGTAGAGGTTGGAATTCTCGCCGTGGCACATCCTTAACGAGCCAACGGTCGATGCAGTTGTTGAACCGCCCTCGGTTCAGGAGGCATATGTTGGAGAAGACTCTGCGACATGCCGTCGCAATGTTCTCTCCCGCCTGGATCTTGGGGGTGAGAAGGATAGTCCGTGTGTCTTGGTTGACGGTAAAGTTCTCATCGTCCCATATCATGTCTTGCTGGACGTCGTCCCTCATGTAGCCCACAACTTCGTTGATGGCCTGGATGTGGAACGCCCAGACATCCCCCAGGGCCATGACATCGATCTTGTTCCCTTGCTGAACGACTCCGTACAGCGAGGTCATATCGAGAGAGTGAGAGGTGGTTCCGGGATATGCAAGTTCTGCTGCAGAGCACTGGTTGAGGCATGAAGATTGAGTAGCCTCGACCGAGGGCTTGGCCAATCGTGTTGAAGCCATCATGACTCGCGTGACCATCAGGTTTCCCAACAAGGGAGTTTCAGAGCCACAGGAGAGGTCGTCAATGAAGGTATTCCCAGAGGGATAAGAGAGTGAAGATGGAGGAGTCAAAAATCCACAAGAGGTCGGCCTGGGCAGGTAGATATACCAGTTTCTGGTCCGTGAACCACGAGCAAGGTGCTCATGCCATGGTAGTGAGTGGCCACAGGCTTTTGGTCTTGTCGATTGACCGAAATGCTTATTTCCCGCCATTTCCCTCTCCGAGTTTCGCGGCGGAATCCGCTTTGGTGCTGCATCCCGTCCATCCGTGAATCCTTGACCGAGCTGAGGTTGTCTCTCTGCAGGCGGCTCTCTGGTCCTCCCCTCCTCCACCGTCTACCACAGTGGAGGTGACTACAGCAGGCCCTCTCCGAGTCATGAGGACGAAGGCTGTACGACAGGCGGGCCGCGTATGAGTGCTGGGTTGCTCACGCACGTTTCGAGTCGTGTTGCTCGTTGTTCAGCGTTGATTGTCTGGGACACACATGACCGTGTAGAGCTGAGCTGACCTGAGGGAAAACAAGGTGAAGCGGGCAAATGCACATGATGTGCATGTGTACTAACAGTGGAGGACACGCCAGAGCACGTCGCCTCACCAAAAAAAAGTGTTGGCTACTGGTTATGGCGGGTCAATCAACTTGACCGCCCACTAAAAGGTATTGGTCCTTTTGTCAATTACAAGGAAATCATCACGTCGATCTCTGCACTTTTTTCTTCTTATTTCTCATCGCAATTCAATTTGCTACTTGCAACGACCGTGTCCCCCTTGAGACCATCACCTCTTGGCTCTAGGTACCTATCACGACCATTACAGTGGTCTTTGTACCGGTAGAGCGGTCCTCGCCGGGACCTCCAGCTCGTGTCTGTGGGTGACACTACAGGTAAAGCATTGATTCCCAGATTGTCATTGTCATTGTCATTGTCCTCTTGCGCCCTTGTTCCCTTTCCATTTCCCTTTGCCTTTCCCATATTGACTTCCCTTGGTATGTCCAATTTACATGCTCGTTCGTTCGTTTCATCATTTCAATTTCCCTTCGCCTCTCTTACACGTAGACGCCCTTGACCCGTTGAAGCTTGGCGCGTCCAAAACTCAGTGGGCAGCAGTATGCCGAGTGACTGCTGGGCCAGGATACGTCGCCGCCTTGGCAAAGGGACTCTCGTAGAGACCCGTGCCGGCCGAAGCAGCAGCGGCGGCAGCGACGGCGGCGGCTGTGGACGTGTCCTCGATGGCCTGCTGTGCGAGTACCGGTGTGGAAAGGGTCGCTGTCGCGGTACAGACGTTACATAGCTCCATCTGAGGTTCGGGTGTGAGGCAGTAGAAGGGGCTCGAGCATTTACGAGCGCAGCGGGTAAAGTCGATGACCGTCTCGCCGAGGCTACGGTGGCAGACCTTGCACATCCGCTGGGCGATTACGGTATGGCACATGTTGAAGGTAGTAGACAGGTAGTCTGGTGTCTAGGTAGGTAGTGTCGTGGAGAGGAGGGATGGTAGTGGAGTAGGTAAGGAGAAGAGGCTAGTAGGTAGGCAGTGAGGAATAGGATAGGTAAATAGTAGAATAGAAGCTGGGCTTCAAAAGGTGTTGAACTCCTGATTGTTTAGTTGTTTTGTAGCACAGATAGAAAGAGGCCTCGCTGCAGTGACAACGTAAGCATCCTGGGGCGCAGTGGCAATCGTTGTCGATGAGAGAGGCTTATATGCGTTTGCCAGGCATGTAATGGATGGATGGATAGAGAAAGAAGGTCGAACAACAGCCTTATCTGACCAAGGCGCAAACAAAGAGGCGACCTCCCCCAAGCCAAGGGGGCTTTGCCGTTCCTTTTAATGTCCCCCAGACAAGTCAAGGTTCAGGACTGTTTGGGGGCAAAGAAACGCACGTACAAGTGACTGCTACATGACGCAGACCAGTCTGGGAAGACCCTACCTACAGTACAGTGTCAACCCGGGAAAATTGGCTTTCGAAAGGGTAAAAAAAAATAAAAGGGGAGTCGAGACGCCTTGGGGAGGGAGCGTGTGTCACCACACAAAGTCATCATCTGACCGTTTCACCTGGGCTTGGAGCCAGGGGGGAAGAAGAGCGCAAGGAGCCAAGATGAAGCAGAGAATCACAAACACGGACAAGCGGCCGGTAGGCATGGGAATAAGTGGGTGTGAGAGGGCCAGCGAATTTGCTGGCCTCACTGCTACTGTATGAACAATACAGTACAGTACAGTACAGTAGCCGCGGGCGGGAGTGGCTAACCCAAAGCTGTCCTGTCCTGTCCTGTCACGGAGAGAATGTGATGTGATTTGAGGTGTTTGTTGTTGTTCAAAGAGAGAGTGTGTGGGATGCCAAGATGATGCATTTGTGACCATTGGAACCTTCCCCGCATTGCGCCAGCCGCGAAAAAGGGTTAAAAAGTACCTTTGAATGGACGGAATTTACCTTGAGGCTACCTACCTCCAAGGACTCTCCCTGGGGCCATGCCATTGCCATTAGGCCCGATGAGGCGCTGGCTGCCGCTGCTTTGCGGGGAGGCAGAGCGCGACGAAGATAAGCCAGCCCCAGGGCACAGTACGCCCGGTGCCTGGTAGGTTGTAGCTATGGAGGTGTTGGATCGAATGCACACACGCTCATGACGACACGCGTCCCGGCCCGTCTCTCCAAGCCCCCTCTGTTCCCTCTTCTATCACCGGGCTCTAATCGCGGGGAACACCTCCGACTGGGTCTTGGTCAGGGTCAATTAATTGGCTTGCCCGGAGCTTTGACGGCTTCCCGCTTCGTTTTGGCAACGCCTTCATCACAATCATGTCTCTCTGTACCACTTCTCACGTCACGGCTTGATCATCGGAGGCGGCTTATCTCTGCCTGCCTATCCATCTCATCGCTGAGCTGAATCGTACATGTCTGTCCCTTGCTGACCGTCAAACAAACGGGATGATGTGAGACAGGGGACGCCGGCTGGGCGCTGAAAATGTACATACATATGCGCGCCCTCAAACAGGATCGGCAACCTGAGCTCTTATCCCGAACCGTGGCCGGCTGAATACACTCTCCGTTCCAGAGGGTACCATCTCGATCACGTTTCACAGAAACGTGCCCTTCATACTCTCCATGTATCTCTTGTCCACCTCGTCAGCGTCCTCCCCAGCCTCACCACCCTGCATCCTGCGCCGGAGGTTCTCCCCCCCGTCGCGAGGCCCAACAAAGTATCTCAGCTTTGTAGAATCCTCCGTAGCCGCCGTCCAAACCGTCATGGCCGCCTCCGACGCCGTCATGCTCTGGCCCCGCATGGCGCCGAACCGCTGGAGCGTCCTCTCGACAAAGGCGCCGTATCTCTCCTTGATCTCTGGCGTCATCTTGTCCAATCCTGCCATCTGCATCGACGTCTGCCCAAAGTTGGTCTCGCTGATGCCGCCATGTGGACAGACCAGCTTCACCCGGATAGGGGGGTTCACACCCTCCATCTCGTACAACAGCGACTCCATGAAAATGTTCATGGCTGCTTTGCTGGCTCCATAGGGTCCGATGAGTGGCAGCCCAAAATGCCCTCCGCCTGACCCAACATAGATGATACGGGAAGGTGAGTCTGCCTGACTTGTCGCGCGCATGTGAGGGATGAATTCTTTGATGAGGCCCATCGTCCCTATTCACTCCGTCAGCATGCAGCTCTCCGCCATGATGCGGATTGTAACAGCACCATACCGAAAACGTTGACTTCAAAGTTGTCCCGGATGGTATCAATGTCCAGTTGCTCCAAGACGCCGTATTGGCCGTATCCTGCATTATTGACAAGGACGTCGATCTGGCCAAACCTTCCGGTAGCTCCCGCTATGGCTGGCCCAAAGGTCTGGGCCTTGGACAAATCAAGGTACTGGACAAGGAGAGATCCCGATCCCTCGTCCAACGCTTGGAGGGCTGGGGAAGACGTATCCCGAGCTGTGGCTGCAACGTTCCAGCCTTTCGAGAGAAACAGCTTGGTTGTAGCCAAACCAACACCAGAATTCGCGCCAGTGATGAATACTGTTTTTGCCATGGTGTTTGTGACGTGCCTTTAGACCTGGTGTTCCGTGGTCATTCTGCCAGGGCTCATGGCCTTTTAAATCCATATCAAAGACCATGATTTCTCATCTAGAGAAGATGATCATCTCATCCAGACCCAAATGTGAATCCACCTTGGTGTTCTCGCACCAACTGGCTCACCTCAGCCACTTGGCTGAAGCCAAGGAGATTGGCTTGCTGAATACGTCACGACCCATTGAGGCAATTCAAGTTTTGAGTAAATAAAAATGCCCGTATTGTGGACTAATCAAGAGGAGGAGCTTCATTTATCACCTGGTTTTCGGACAGCTCCAACTCGGGTAGGACGGAAACGGGTGGGTTGCTCAAGTCAGCCATTGTCGTCGGTGGATTGTGACGTATGAGGTGAAGCGACGAGCTAGCTTGAATTGACGAGCCACAACGTTCTCGGAGGAGATGGCCAGTATCGAAAGAAAACAAAGTTTCGATTTCGCCGATGTGTTGACGGATCAAGATGTTGGAGTTGGCACTCGCCGAATAGCTTGTAAGAGTATTGTGCGAGCTGCCAGGGTCAGGCTTAGTCGGTTCCTGAGCTGCAAACCATAGGCTTCTATGAGTTAAAGAGGAAGCACCACTGCTTCAATCAACGCAGATGCCATGTGATTACCGTGATATATATTCGTGCAACTTCCTTGGCGTCTGTTCACCTCGACGTTGTTGATTCTTGACCCATCTTCGTGCTAAACAGCTAAATTACCAACTTCCGAGACGTGATTGGTCCACGGCTCTGCAGGTGCCTTACGTAACCCGGGATGAACCCGCGGACCGGCGACAACCTCATCCGGTGGATTTGGATGCGGCTTCTTCCCACGAGGAACACACGATCAATCGCTCAATTGAACGCCGTCCATCCCGCCCAACATGTTCGCCGCACGACAGAGGGCAGCCTGCGTGGCCCGACAGCTGCAGCGGACAGCGCGGACCTACGCTTCCGAGGCCCACGGCCACCACAAGCCCGCCGAGGTCAACGAGTCGTTCAGCGTACGTCAAAACACCCGCAACGCCGCCATCACGTCGCCCACGGTTCCCGCGCGCTCCCAGGATGGGGCCAATGGCAATCTCACGTGCTGACTTGACCTACCCTTCTAGACCGGATCTCTCCTCACCGTCGGCGCCTTCTTCGGTACCGTCCTTGTCTACCAGTTCGTCCCCAAGGAGGGCGACAAGTCTTACTTCCTCAGCCTCATCGACAAGTACCAGTCACGCGCCAAGGACTGGGAGGAGATCAACGCTGTTCACACCAAGGCCATGGAGCAGGCTGGCTTCGACCGAAACCTCTTTGAGAACGGCGGAAACAAGCACCGATTCGTCGACGTCGCATACCCCGAGTTCGTCAATCCCTCCTGCCCCTACCTACTCTTCGACGACGACATTGGCAACAAGGAGAAGAGAAGTCACACTCGACGATTGCTAACAAACGAGACAGGGCCATCCAGTCCTACGCCCCCCGAAACAACCAGGCTGGCTACCTTGCCAACGTGGACTACGTTGTCGAGCACTTCCGGCAAAAGCACCTCGAGGAGGAGGAGCGGAAAGCGAACAAGCTGGCCCAGAAGCAGGAATGAGGGGATGTACATTAGAACGTGGACCGGCACACATGAATTCATTTCTCATTCAGTCAGGAACAACTGCTCACTTCGCAACTACTGATTTGTCATGTGTCGACGGTGCTGCTACTTCCTCCATTTGAGAAGGCAGGTGTTCTCGAGGATTCCAATTCCGATGGCTGCGGTCGAACCTACTCTAGCACGATTGTGCCTTCTGCCAACTTGGAATCACGTTGGCTCCTGAGCTGCCCAGCTAACTCGAATCTGATGGATGGCAACTACGACACAACTGGCTATGTTCATAACCTCTTCTTCCCGGAGCGAGATCTTCTTCTCTTCTTCTCTTCAACACTCAACATTTTGGATCCCATCAGTCGTTCATCGTTCACACCACTAGTTATTCATTAAGAGAATCACTACTCACTCAACCGCCCACCAAGCACTTACTGTCCAACCAATTCCCACAGAATCAATCATGTCAGCTGAAAAGAGACCAGAGTATGGCCCCCGGGTCTGACGTTCTGTCTACGACACTGACCTTGATAGGGTGGTGGTGGCAGTGCCTGTGACTGAAGGTGATGGAGTCGTTGTTGCTGGTGGTATGCTGCCCACATTCCAACTCTTTGTGCTCGACGTCCTGCTCACGGTGATCCAGCATCCTCTTCACAGCCGCGACCAGGGGTTTCTCAAACCGCAGAGGATGTATCGCTCGGTCCTTCAGAGCCTAGTATGTCTGTGGAAGGCATGAACCACCTTCGAAGGCGTTCTCTAATGGATGGGAACCCTGCTGGGTCTTCTCCCTGGCCAGGGGATGCTGATAGTATGTTGTACCCTTTCTGTCCTCGAGCTTGGATAGCACTGTCGAGGTCAGTTGCTGGACTTTGAGCTCACAGCAACACAGGAAATTCTTCAAGACAAGGCTCAAGGAGTTCCCAAGGCATACAGCCGGTACCACTAGCTCCAGCCAACACGCTCGGTTCAGGTACGTTATCGATCCAGAGACTTGCCCTGTTTGAATGTGTGCCCATTTGCTTTCTTGCATCCCCTCCCAATAAGACGGTACCTTGGCATGTTCATGGAGCTGACAACAGACCCAGGTGCCACCAAATCGACGGCCACCGCCGTGGAAGAGCCTCCACGAGAGAACTTGGAGGCCGTTAGAATCCGCCAAATCAGCACCGATCCGCGGTGTGGTGTCACTGCACGTCTCGACATGGCTGCAGACCACCGGATTATCTACGAGGCCCCACTGATGTCCTGCGAAAAACCTCATTGGCATTGGCGGGGTCATCACATAACTGCTCTTGCGTGGACCACGTTGAGCCGGCAAACCCGTGATGAACTTCAACATGGTTTTACCGGCCTGCGCGGACTGAGCACTGAGACCGGCTTATCAGGGAGCCAGCGACGACAACTGGAGGGCTTTGTCAAGAAGTATGCCACCGCAGACACGGCCGGGAACAGAGTTCATGTCTACAGCATCGCATCACACATCAACCATGCCTGTGGTAGATGTGCCAATGCAAGGGCTTGGGCCGACTCTGATCGCCCGAACTACATGTCCGTCACGCTCCTCAGGCCTGTCAGAGAGGGTGAGGAGATCCTCATCAACTACGAAAAAAGCCACCCTCCTTGTTTTGTGTATGGCACAAGGCGGAGACACAGGGCATCTGAGAATCAACAGCGAGACACATATGTGAATCCCCCCAGGCAAAATTTCCCACAACAACCCCAAGAGATCCAGCAAGATCAGGACCACCAGCGACACCAGGACCACCAGGACCATGAGGATCATCAAGACCATCAGCAAGATCAGGACCACCAGCAACACCAGGACCATCGGGACCACCAGGAACAACAATCTGCAGAGGACCATCAGGAACAACACGTAGAGGACCCGCAGCAACCCCCAGAGAATCCGCAGCACCCCCAGGGAGGTCCACGACGACCTGCAGAGGATCAGCGGCAGCGCCCCCAGACGAGAGCCCAGCACATCAGACGGGTTGTTCGGGGCGTAGCTAGATGGGCTTTCGGTCCTGACGAAACAATGTTTAGGTTTCATGGTCGTCTCGGAGACGTTGGGATTTAGGGATTGTAAGGTGCTTTCGATGGTCTGTGATGAGCCTTGGGAGTTTGGATTTGATTGTTCACGAGACGGGTAGCAAGTGTGGCTGACGACCGCAGAAGGACAGTATGAGGCAAGCGTCACCAGATTATGAAACATCAGCGATAGTCAAGGGTAGTCATCAAGCGGACAATGCTCCTTTATTGTACTTTCATGGTACCCATTGTCATCAGCAACGTTGATAGATGCATTGCCCATCTACCAGAACCAGTCCTTTTCGCCCATAAATGTCCGTGAATGCAGAAACCACCCAAGACCGCACCGCAACCTTCTTACTTGAGGGGAATGAAACGAGAAGAGTGCGTGGCACCAATACCGGGCCTACCGTGCTTGACAGGCTTGCTGGGGGAGGGTCAGCGTTTGAGATTTCGCACACAAGGGATGGAGAAACGTACTATGAGATGGAGAACTCAGCCAGGTAGTGACCAACCATCTCAGGCTTGATCTCGACCTGGTTGAACTCCTTGCCGGAGTAGATACCAATAACGCTACCAATCATCTCGGGGACGACAATCATGTCTCGGAGGTGGGTCTTGACGAGGTCGGGCTTCTCGTTGGGCTTGGCCTCCTGCTTGGCCTTTCGGAGCTTCTTGATGAGGCCCATGGGGCGGCGCTTCAGGCCACGGTTGATCCTGCGGCGGGCGCGAGCGTGGACAACATCGCGGAGCTGGTCGGAGGAGAGGTCGAGGAGCCTATGGGGAGGGAGCAGATATCAGCATGAGTCGTTCTGTGCAGGCCCCTTGCCCTTTATCCAAAAGATGCAGTCATTTCCATGGTCGAGCGGGGGAGCGCAGGGTTCTCGGTATCAACATACTGGTCAAGGTCGATTCCTCGGTAGTTGAACTTTCGGAAAGCTCTCTTCTTCTTGAGCTCGGCGGCCTCCTCAGCGTTCTATCAACCAGGCACAAGTCAGTCAAATTCCATAACCATTTTTCATTGTCGACGGGCGATGGCGGGTGAGCGCGACGGCGGCGGCGCGGCGGTTGACGAGAGGGAGAGGAATCGAGGGCACACGTACGTATTCGTCAGCCATGATCGCGGTGTTGTGTTGATTGAATTCGCTGATCTACCGAAGAGCGAATATGGATGGGCCGGGATGGAGTCGACTTTGAAGGCGGTTGTTGAGTCGCTTGGGGGCAGCAGGGTACGAATTGGAGCCAAAATTCTGGCAGTAGGGTTTTCGTGCCCTTCACCCCTCATGTCATGTGACCTTGAGATGACCTGTGTGATTGCAAAAACCGGGGAAGCGAAATCTTGTGAGAGTCGAAGCCGGAAAAAGGGTGCGCCGAGATTCCGGTTTCGTGGAAGGCTTGCAGTAGATTTGTGGAGAATGCAGGTGGCCCGAGCTCCGATACATCCCTGTCCGGCCTTCGGTGCCGGAACGGCGCGACCTTACGGTAGCTGCATGCCCGAGACCCAAGATGTCCAAGACTTGGCCTTGATGATCCATGAGCTCACCCACGTTTCAAGCTTGAGAAAGAAGCAAAGGGAGAGGGGCAAGAGTTTGCGAATTTGCCAATGCCAATGCCGTACGGATACGGATACACGGCGCAAGTTTGCGGGTGGAATGCGTACCAAGACCTGCACCGCATTTTCTACCTGAATGACCCTATTCGCGCCAAGTACCCTGGTACCACCATAACCTTATCGGCCTGCCGTCAACTCAGACAGTTTGCCCATCCACCGCAAGACATCAGCCAACCGGGCTACCGAGCAACTTTGTTCCCCTTGCCCGCTTCTTTTGTCTTTTCCCTCTCTCTTGCTCTTCGTTGTTGGTTGGAATAAAGAAGCGAGCAAGCCCAGCCAAGACAACCGGCTCGCGTCCCCTCCCGTCGTCATCTTTCTTGCTACTGTCCACTCTCGCCTCTCTTTTTGTGTGTCCTCGTCCTACATTGGCGGTGCAACCTCGCCCGTGTTGTGGTCTGCTCGGCGCTGAGAGCTCTCTGGCTGTGGTCGAGTTGCGCTTCATGAGATCCATCCTACAACTGTCTGTTCCCGGAGATGGAGATGGGGTGATGAACCCATCTTGAATCACCAGGATGACGAAAGACAAAGTGATGGGTCGCCGCCGAGTCCCCGGTTTCGCTGCAATGCCGTCGTCGCATGCGAGGTCGCTCTGCTGTGGCTCTCGGTGGGCATGATTTCCAAGACTCCCAAGACTTCCAAGACCGCATATTCGGCACAGCGAAGCCGGCTTCATTTCCCCCTCGTCAGAGGCCCCGAGTCGCCCAGAAACCCGCGGCTCATCAGCCAAGACCATGGCACTGGGGCCAAAAGGCTCGGCTTCTGCTGGCCGGCCGCTACGAGCATTGGCCAGCGCCCGCCTGGGCAGATTGGTCATGGGCGCCCCAAAATGAGCAGAGCTCGCTCGGCGTTTTCTCGCACTGCATCGCATCGCATCGCATCCCGTCGACCATCTCTGTCTGTTTGCTGACGGGTGTGCATTGGCGATGGTGAGTAGACGGCCGGCCGCCCTCGCTACAGAGCCGTAGCTAGCTACCTGTGCCGCAGCCCGGGATCCGTGACGGAGGAGCAAAACCTACCTCCATGCTCCGACGGAGCTGCGACCAAGACGACAGGCAAAGCGGCAAATGCCCAGACTCGCAGCGGTCAACGTGGACAATGTATCGGTGCAATGCTGGGCTTGGCGTTTCTCGGCATCCACCCGTGATAAGATTTCGCCAAGACTTCAAAGGCCTCAGAAGGGGGAACACCAACGCTACCTGTCGTCTCGCTGCTGCTGGCATGGACCAGTTCTCTTCTTGTCCGGCTATTTTCGTTCCTTAGCTTCTCTTGTCGTGTCTTGTCCTTCTTGTCCTCGCTTCCTTGTCTCCTCGCCCATCCCCCATTCCATCCGCCTACTTCATATTCTCCTGTCCTCCGCCCGGATGGCCTTCCAACTCGCCAGAGACGCCGTCCTCGACCTTGTCATCGCCTGCGCATTCGCCCTGACGTGAAACCTCGTGAGGCCCTCCGCCGCGACTCTGCGCTACCCATCGCCTTCCCAACACCACGAGCTAGCTCCACGTGCTGCAGCATCCAGCATAGCAACCGACCGCAGGCCGGATGGACGAGATTGGCGATTGTTGCTGAACCGCCGAGTAAACTGCAAGCAAAGCACGGCCTGTGCAGCTTGTAGTTGAATCGGCCTGGCGGCCCAGATCCTTGAGAGCTTGGGGATCCATCGTGGCCGCTTGATATCATGTCGTCCCTCGAGGATGCAGAGTCGTTGACTCTCTCCAGCACCGATTCGAGTAACCCGTCTTCGTCATCATCAGCCGCCCCTTCGTCAACCGTATCTATTTCTGAGCCGACACCGACTCCGACATCTCCAGTGCTGGCGCCCTCGCCAACCGACGATGACCTCGATGCTGACCAGACATTCCCTCCAATGACTACTCCCTGGACCGCGCCAGTCAGATGTACATGGACCTATGATGCGGACAGAGTGCCAGAGCCTGGCGCCACAGGCCCTGTTGCGTGGCTCGACCTGGAACCTATCCCTGGGGCCAAGTCATTATCCTGTTACCCCGACGGCATGTTCACGGATGGTCGCACTGGTGTTTTCAGTCCAGCTACATGTCCTCACGGGTGGACGACCGAATCGCTACGCATGGATACCGATGAGGCCCATGATGATGCAACCACCACAGCTGTTTGTTGTTCATCGTAAGTCCTCCAGTAGACGTGGAATGAATCGCGCTGATGATTATAGGGAATATTCCTTAGATGGCAACTTGTGCAAGCGATTAGTGCCCACGGTGGTGGCGGTTCCCATCGTATACAACCACACTGCACGTTCATACGACGTTCTATCTCATTCAACAACCACACTATACAACGCAACAATTGCTGTCTACACAATTCGAGCCCTTTTCAAAGACGGAGACAAAGATGCATTGGGACTTAAAGACGAGGATGACATTGGCCCTCACCGGCCAGCCAAGACCTTGTCTCTGGCTGCACGCATTGGTATTGGAGTTGGTGTCGCGGTGTTTGTGCTATTTGTTCTGGGAGCGATCGCCTACTTCCTTGTCCGCAGAGACCGGGTACGATCAAAAAAGAAGCGGGCACACGAGCTCGACGTTATGCGTGCCAGACATGGCACTGGCGGATTGGGAGACGATTTCTATGCTGCGGCCAACGGACACCACAGGAGAGACAGGAGCCGCCACGGAGAGCCACCCCCTGCATACGAGGCTGCGACAGATTCGACCAGCGTGACGGACAATGACAGTCGCCTGAGCGATGATTTGACGACGAGGGATGAGGAGCTCAGGGCATTGCAAGTCCAGAAGGCGGCGATCCAGCGCCGCATCGAAGAGCTGGAGCGGAGCGAGTCGAACCAGAACCAGGATCAAAACCAGGACCAGAACCGACAACACTGAACGGCTGGTGCCTAGGACTGAAGATGAGGAGGTTGAGGGATCATGAATTAGACGGGAAACGGCCTACTATACCTCCATATGATACCACTTTGCACGGTCCCAGCGTGTTGCTGAGGGCCATTTGTTTTGAGTAATTACCTACAGATGCTGGAGGGATTGAGCGGCTGGGCTACACGGGAAAAGGGCACAGGATAAAAACACTTTAATTCTTATCTTTTCAACTTTAATTTGCGCTGTGTTGGATAAAATGATAACATCTGGATGGGGAATCATTAACAGTTTTACACGGTGCTCACCGCGTTCCCAGGGCGTTAATATCTATGAATAAATCGAGGATCCCAAAATTTATCGTCGATGAAGCTCTGAGCGTTAAGAGTCATGACGAGACCTCAACCACATGGAGACTGACAATGTCGATCCCTTGAAGACGGCATCATCCAAACATTCCTTCCAGAATGTGGCTGCCTTCAATTCCTTGCCCGAGAGCACATCCACCGCCAGGTCGCGATTGGTTTGCAGTCCTGTAGAGGTTGCAGCAAGGCAACAGAGCAGCTGCGGGATTTGACTGGACAATCGCGCGTGCGCACCACATCCATGAAACCAACCAGTCTGGATCCAGACGCAGAGAGGGAACGGTTCCTGGATGGGATGGGAGAGCCTTGGATGCATGATCCTCGAGGCATCTCTAATCTGAAGGTTCGCGTATCTAGGCAGCATCTAAACGGATCCATGGGTGGTCAATTTGCATGATTTGGGATGCTTGGCGTGGGAGTCAACATCTGAGGTTCTCCAATGTCTTTGAAGCAACGTCTTGTCCTTATTGTTGAGATTGGCCTCGTATACTCCGTACCTAGGCAGTGTCCGCTACCGGCACTATTAGTGTAGTCAAGGATTAAGCTTCTGACAACTTGATGAATACCATTCTCAAGCTTACCTACCTAGAAAGAGGCAACCTTTTTCAAACCCAATAAAGTCAATTGCATCTTACCAACCTTTAGAGACGCTTAGATGGAAACATCACGTCATGTTGCCTGTTCAAGATTGCGCTGGAACCTCTTTGACAGGTGCCACGACACGGCGGATCAAGGGTCATTCTGTCGCCTCCAGGAGCACGGGGCAGCTCAGCACAGCTTACCGATCTGTATCCGTACAGCAGGTACGGATACCTATGGAGCAGCTCGAGCCACCATCAGCCATCAGCCATTCGCATCAGCAACATTTGCCGGGGGCCAGAGAGGCCGTTGGCACGCCTCTGCTCGCACACCACACGAGCGAGCCGCCCCTGGCAAAGTTGCAGTTCAGTTCCCTCGCCCGCCAGGGGTCCCCATGCTGCGCTTTCAATTGGCGGTGAGGCACCGCGGGGGTACCTGGTGGCTGCGCGTGAATTGGCTGGCGCCCGAGGTACCCCGTGGGATAACCTGAGACGCTGGAGCAGCCTTTTTGGCGCGCGCGGCCCATGGTTTGTTTGTTGTCGACCCCGCCAATGCCCACCTCCTGCGGGCACCCACAGAACCTCCATCCCCAAACACCCACCGGAAAATCATCACCACACCCCCTTCTCCCCCTTCCCCTTCTCTTCCTCAAGCGCTGCGCGCGTATATCTCTCTGCCATTCCCCCAAATCCACCTCTGGTCGTAGCTCCTTTAGCTTCGTTCATACACAATGAAGGGCGAGGTAAGTCGCATTGCATCCCTTCTCGCCGTGACGCTCCCAGCCAGCCAGCCAGCTCAGTGCCAGCAGCAGCTTCCCGCTCCCGGCATGGCGTCGGCTGTTCCACTTGGTGTCCTCTGGCTGGGGCTCCTATCGTCGACCGAGACCAACCACCAAAAACGAAGCTCGCGATGCTGATGCTGATGCTCCGTGATCCAGATTCTTCACCTCCACCTGGGCCAGGCTGGTACCCAGCTCGGTAACTCTGCTTGGGAGCTGTACGTCCACCATCACCGTCACCGCTGCCGCCGCCATCGTTCGACCCCCCGGCCCCGAAGCTGACCGATATCTTCAATAGCTACCTCCTCGAGCACGGCCTCGGCCCCGATGGCCGTCCTGACCCCAATGCTGCCGACGTTGGTGACGGCGGCTCTTTCGAGACCTTCTTCACCGAGACGAGCAGCGGCAAGCATGTTCCTCGCTCCATCTTTGTCGATCTCGATCCCTCTCCTATTGACGAGATCCGAACTGGTGGTTACCGCCAGCTCTTCCACCCCGAGCTGTTGATCAGCGGCAAGGAAGATGCTGCCAACAACTACGCCCGTGGCCACTACACCATTGGCAAGGAGATGGTCGACAATGTCATGGACCGCATCCGCCGCGTGGCTGGTGAGTTTCGCAACCCCCGAGGCTGCGCGCCTCGCCCCTTGGAACCCCTGCTAAATCGAACGACCCAGACAACTGCCACTCTCTCCAGGGCTTCCTGATCTTCCACTCCTTCGGCGGTGGTACCGGCTCCGGTTTCGGTGCTCTCCTCCTCGAGCGCCTCTCCACTGAGTATGGCAAGAAGTCCAAGCTCGAGTTCGCCGTCTACCCTGCTCCCCGGACCTCGACCGCCGTTGTTGAGCCTTACAACGCCGTTCTGTCGACTCACAGCACCATCGAGAACTCTGACTGCACGTTCCTCGTCGACAACGAGGCCGTCTACGACATCTGCCGTCGCAACCTCGACATCCCCCGTCCTTCGTACGAGCACCTGAACCGCCTGATCGCTCAGGTTGTCAGCTCCATCACCTCGTCTCTCCGATTCGACGGTGCTCTCAACGTCGATCTCAACGAGTTCCAGACCAACCTGGTTCCTTACCCTCGAATTCACTACCCCCTCATCAGCTACGCTCCTGTCATTTCCTCTGCCAAGAGCGAGCACGAGAGCTTCAAGGTCCACGACCTCACCTTCCAGTGTAAGTAATGATGGCAGCTCGACTGTGGACGCCAATTGTGCTGACGTTTTCCAGGCTTCGAGCCCAACAACCAGATGGTGGTTTGCGACCCCCGAAACGGCAAGTACATGGCCGTCGCTCTCCTGTACCGTGGCGATGTCGTCCCCCGCGACTGCAACGCTGCCATTGCTGCTCTCAAGGCCAAGTCCTCGTTCAACCTCGTCGAGTGGTGCCCTACTGGATTCAAGCTCGGCATCAACTACCAGAAGCCCATGGCCGTTCCCGCCGCTCCCGAGGATGGTGGTCTTGCTTCCGTCAAGCGATCCGTTTCCATGCTTTCCAACACGACTGCTATCGCCGAGGCCTGGTCGCGTCTTGACTACAAGTTCGACCTCATGCACAGCAAGCGTGCCTTTGTCCACTGGTACGTTGGCGAGGGTATGGAGGAGGGCGAGTTCACCGAGGCCCGTGAGGATCTCGCTGCTCTGGAGAAGGATTACGAGGAGGTTGCCGCCGACTCGTTCGAGCCCGAGGAGGAGGTCGAGTACTAAACAGTCGCATTTTGTGACTGGCTTGTATCATTTCTTTCAACTTCTTTCAAGGCGTGTTGAAGCGATGGTCTTGCCAGGGCTCGTGCCTATGGCGATACAATGTAGAGAGAAGAGAGCTGTGGATGATGTTGATTAAGATTCCCGATATTTGTTGTTGGGTGGCACATGGAGGGGGAAGGATGTGTTTACCACCAGAGGCCAAAGTTTGGCTCAAGGTATCCCGCTAGCACGTGGTCTTTTTCTCTTGGAGCCAGGTCCTAATAGACGAGGTTATCCCTTGACGCAAGTTGGCACTTATTTCTGATAAAGCAGGCAAGTAAAATCCATGATATCTGTTTCTTCTTTAATGAGAGTAAATTCGAGCATCTCGGACTTGATTGGGTGAAATGTGGTTGTGCACTGTTGGTTGGGGGTATTCAACTATCAACCACAGAGCTACCATGGTGCCATTTGCTTGGCTATGCACCAAGTTGATGTTAGTGATATACCACCTTTCAGTTGAGGAAAGCGTGTCAGCAAGCATTTGGGTTACAATGCAATAAAAAAAGATGCCCAGAATTGTAGCATTAAAAAAGCAAACTTGCTCAATATCCGATCAACTCGTGAGCTTGACGAATATGTACCTCTATCTCATCTAGGCAGCCTTTACCGGCTGTGGCCAAAATTCACAGCACAACTTTTCCGATCCCCGTGCGGGCGCGGGGCCCTTCTCAAACATCCGCTTCCACACCCAAAGCCCACACAGCCGCTTCCATTCTCACCAACTACCCCATCCATGCGTCATCCGCCGTCAAGAATCAGCATCAGCTCTTCTTCTTCCACTCGGCAGCTCTCCTGGCGCTTCGATTTTGCGGCTTGCCTCCCTTGGCCTTGGGCTTGCTCTTGTTCTTGCCCTTCTTGCCAAACTTGAGGTCTTTGGGCAGAGCGTCCCTGGATGAGGCGCGGCGGCCTTCAAAGATGACCTGCTCCGGAGTCTTGATCTCATCAAGGGGATTCGAAACCTCTTCGGAAGAGCCCTTCGAGGGACGCTTTCCGTGACGCTGCTGGATGGCGGCGGAGCGGCCCAGGAGCTTGCTTGTGCGGCCAGCCATGGACTGCTCCTCAGGTGTCGCCTTGTGCTTGTACTTCATGCTCTTGGGTGCGTCGTTGGTGGCCACGGTCTTGGCCTTGGCCCGCTCCTGAGCGAGGGCAGTCTTGCGAGGATCCTTGGCTCGAGTAACACGCAGCTTGCGGGGGAGCATGGGCGGGAACTTCTTGTCATCGAGTAGCAGTGCGGCCTCGACATCATTGGCGTCCTACAAATCTTGTTAGCCCTGGTTCCATCCGTGTAAGTGGCAAAAGTTGCCGAGACTTACATAAAACTGAACATAGGCGATGCCCTTGCCCACGCGAGTCTTGGAGTCTCGGACAACTCGGACATTTTCGACCTTGCCCTGAGTGCTAAAGGTGCGCCACAGGCCCTCCTCAACATCGGACGGAGTTTTGTTTCGCTTCTTCTGTGTAGTATCTCCATCGGCGCTGGTGCTGAGGATAGTCTCATCATCGACGAATCCCAGGTTGCCAACAAACACACACCGGCGGTGGTCTGTGGGACTGGGGTGAGCAACACTGTCCACCCTCAGGTGTCGGTCAAGCACCTGGGTGCCATTGAGCTTTGCGATGGCCTCCCGGGCAGCCGCGACAGTCGAGTACACGACGTATGCGTTGGCCGACTTGGTGGTGGCGTCCATCAGCGACTTGGTGATGTAGGCCGCGCGCTTTGGCAGAGAGCCACCTGAAAATGCGACAGAGCGGAAGCGGATGGACTCAATGGTCTGTGGTGGAGATGCATCCTTTTCCAAGATGGAAGAGAGATGGGCCATGAGCGTCTTCTTGGCCGTCTTGGAGGATATAGCTTCGGTGGAAACGTTGGCAAGGAAGACTGTCCGAGCTGCCTTTTCCAGATCAGAGGACTTGTCTTCCTTGGCAAGTGTCTCGTGGACGGGGATATCGCTCTCATCGCCGCTGGCGTCGTCGTCCTCAGCCTCAACCTTCTCACCGTCTTCTTTTGAGCCATCATTCTTCTGTCGCTTGCCCGCACGTTCAGCCTCCTCCTCTGCAGCAACCTTGCTCAGATAGTTGCCCTCGAGATCGTCATTATCATTCTTGCGCTTTCGTTTCCTATCCTTCTTTTCCTTGCCTTCGGTGGCATCGATGATGGCGTCGAGTTCGGCTGGCGCGTCTGTCATGGGCTCGTCTGCACTCTCCGCCTCGTCTTCGTCCCCTTCACTGTCCTCCTGCTCTGAAGCCTCGGAGTCTTGCTCATCCTCATCATCCTCCCCATAGCTCAGCTCCTCGCTGATTTCCGAGAGCACTTCGTCGTCGTCGTCGTCTTCTTCATCGTTCCCATCCTCCAAGACCACTGCCTTTGGTTTGGGTGCTTCTCGGGGCTTCTGTTCCAACAATGCCGAGTATCTTGACTTGGTGGGAGCCTTGACAGGACCAGCCTATAATTGATCAGCCAGGAGGGCAGAGAAGATGACAATGTCGCAAAACTTACGCTGGCCGCAAACAGAGCGTCGAGTGTGGGGTCCACAGCCTTGGAAGAGGCCGTCAAGCCCTTTGCGCTGCTCGGGTCAGAATTTTCCAATGTGTGCACGAGACGGGGAATGGCAGAAGAACTCACCCTTTGGCCATGGTTTCGGAGACTTCGTTTTTGAGAGAATCGGCCAACTCGCTAACCTGCTGCAAAAAAAAAAGTGCCAGCCTCTGGGTCGCGACAGGAAAAAGGCACAGAAAAAGTCCAGCTCCGAGGGTCCACATGAACCTCTGGGCCTCTGGGTGGGCGTGGATTTGGAGTGCGCCGGAAGCCTTGCTGGCCGGAACAATGCGTCATTGGCCTGAGCCGGGTGCTCCATCATGGCACACCCCCCGAGGCCAGTTTCTGCCGTGGACGACCGCTTTTGCCCCGTCATTCTCAGCCCGCTCTCGGTTTTCCTCTGGCGACTGGCGCTGGGCCCCCAGCGCAAACCGGCACCGTCCACCGTCCATCTCCGTCCTCTCTCTGTCCCCTCCTCTCAACCGTCCGTCACCGGAAGCCCTTGGCCTTGTCAGCACCTCTTGCGTCTTCCATGCCGCAGCAAGACAAAGGCTGTTTCAATCAGCTTCGCTTTAGCTCGGCTTTACCTCTTCAAGTCCACCCTGAACGACACCCGATCCCCAATCACCCAGCTGCCGCTCCTCACCACTCGTCTCCACGGTCGCGCTGCTCCGACCTACCTGCCGATCACCACCACCACTCTTCTGCACCCGATACTGCAAGCCTACCTACTCTCTCCATTGAGCGAGGCCATAGACACGTTATCGCGTCTTTCAACAACCATGGCGGCGACCGCTTCCGCCCCCCCGCCCCTCTCCTCACCTGCAGTTGGGCTTGTTGATCATGAGGACAGCAACATCTCCAGTCCTCTCAGCGAGGTTGACACCAAGGACGACAACGACGAGGACATTGAACACATGCATCTCGATAATGACGACGAAGACAGCACCAGGCCGAGCCCCAAGAAGAAGCCTCATGCCACCTCCGATTCTGACAGCGTCCTCTCCGATGCCCACACCTCGGACGGCAACGATACTGAGGCAGAGACTGAGCGGCTCTACGACACCCCAAGGCACCAGCGACAGAGAGACGTCGTTGTGGACCAATTCAACGAGGGCCAAGTCTTTGAACACACCCCGAGCAAGCTCCGAAGAACCGCCAACCTAGACGACCATCACGACGACGAATCCACCATGGGGGATGACGCCTCTATAGGCTCTCCAACAATCGGAATTGAGTCCCCATCGAAACCTGCGACAAAGCACGACGCGGCATTGGAAGACGACCATAAGAATGACTCCCAAGACCGCAAGCGAAAGCGCTCACCAGCCGCCGATCAGTCAGAAACCGAGCAGCCACTTAGGAAGCGGACCAGCTCGGTCCCAGTGGCTGATATAGACACTCCCCAGCAAGCCGAAGACACAGTCATGCACGAAGATGAAGCAACTCCAGCCAACGAGAGTAGCGGCACGCAAACCCCCGCCGAAGAGGTAGATGTCTCTCCACGAAAGAAGTCCACAGCTCGCGAGGATGGGGCGGTAGAGCGCACAACTCGCGCAACAAAGAAGGGCACGCGCGGGTCAAAACGCAAAGCGGCAGCTGCCGCAGAAGCCGACCATGACACAGACAATGGCAGCCATGACGGGGCCCGCGATAGTGCTCGGGGGACTGACGTAGAGCAACATGGAGAGGAGCTGGAGGCTGATGCAGACGAAGAGGTTGATGCAGTTACTGCGCACGATGAAGAGAGTAAGGATCGCCCGGCCAACACTCCCAACTCGGTTGACCATACTCACCCAACGGCAGTGGAGCGAAAACACGCCGCATTTAAGGATTGGACACATATCGAGGAGATGTTTGGAGTGTTTAGAGACAGGTAGGTCTTAGTTCATCCCCCTTAGCAGATTGCGCTGACGCCATCTAGACTGTACAAGGACCGGCTCCAACGACTCGAGGAAGAGGAGCAGTCCCTCATTGCCAGCGTCCCAACACACCCTGAGTACCTTAACATGAAGCAGTGCTTGGATGACCGGTTGGAACAGAAGCTCCGGGAAATCAACAATGAGCTTGAATATCGTGTCAAGGCACATGACAGGCGCGCAGTTGCTCAGCGAGCTCAAGTCTGGGGTCAATACTATCAGGCGGTGCGAGAGAAGCGAGAAAAGACGCTGGAAGCTCTTAACCAGGAGTGGTACGACATTCAAACGGTGAGGCGAAGCGCACATAGCCTGCAAGACTGCGGCTTGCTCTTCCCCAAGGACCCTGCGCAACGGGTACGGAATGCCATCGCCTACAACACCGAGGTTTCGACCCTGGCCAGCATTGCCAAGTATGAAGGATTCCCTGCGGGCCCAGAAATGACGGGGGCGTCTCCCTCGGAACTTGATGATGACCTGGCTGCTATTGAGGTATGTTGACGAAGTCATGTCAACTCTTCGAGACTGCTGAGCTGACTTGTGTAAGCGAGCCAAACGAGCCCGGCAAAAGCCACTACCACAGCGACGCGATGAGTACTACACGCCGCCATTCGATCGCCTTGGTCCTGCGGGCGAGCAATTCCTCCGGGAGACGCCGTGGGCCAACCCAAACCATCTAGCCCACAAGGTGTATCCGACACCAACACCAGTGGCAGTGGTTGAGGGACAAGCGGAGAATGCGGCCAGTCGCGCGGTACCGCAGGGCCAGATCCCGGCTGCAGCGGATATCAAGTCCAACCTGAACGCTGCTCATCCTAAGCAACACTCACCTTCGCTCTCGAACCGGTTGTCAGAATCCCCCGAGTTGACACGGACAATGATCAACTCAGCCCATAACCCAATGAAACGGGTTGGCAGCCTCTCGAGTGTAAGCCGGGGGTCAAAAACAGCGGCAGCTTGAGCAATTGGTGGCACAAACTGGTGCATTTCAGCTCATCCCTATTATAGGACTTGTTAGGAAAGGATGGAGTATATTGCTTTTGTACTCGTTTTGTGATACCCATGGAAAACAATCGGCCGAAGCTCGGATGTATTCGATTTTCCTTTTTCTGTCTGGACTCGAACATGGTTAGAGCATTGGGTGTGTCTACGGTGGACAGCGCGGTTCTTTTGATGACGGTTGGAGAGGGGCAGAATCTTGGTGGCAGCGGGCGAGGTCTCGCGGGCTTCAAGAACTATTGTACAATGGTCGTCGTTTATTCATACATGTTGCGCAGAAGAGTTCGCCAACGTGTTGTACAGGAAGGCTCTGGGGTTATAACAGGCGTTCTATGTGGCAGGTAGCATGAATGGCATATCTGCTTTGGTGTTCTTCCTCCTTTTAACTTCTCCAATGGTTTGATTTGCATTGTAACCTTGATCAAAGAGTTGATCTCCTAGACATCCGGCCCATCATACGTAGAAATTACTTTGAAGAGGCAGGTTTCCGAGGCTCATCAGGGACCTTGACATCTTCAAAGTTGTCCTGGCCAACGGCGTTGAGGGTATAGTAATCTGGGCAGTGTAAGCGCGTGGCGGTAACATGGAGGCGGCTCGTTGTACAGATGGCTCCGACAACGGTCAAGAGGCCAAGGCCGGTGACTGCGTTCTTGAAAAGATAAGGTCGTCGGGCTCGAACGAGGGCAGGGCCTTGTCGCAGGCGGCGATCGTAGTATGTCGATTGCGGGCTGGTTCGGAGGTCATGATCAGTCCACTATGCACAATGGTGCAGAACCTGAATGAACGAACCTGGGAGGCATTTTGGAGATGGCGAGTGTCAGCACGAGAATAATTCAACAGTAGAGAAAGTAGAAGCCGGACAAATTGACAATTGCTGGATTATCAGTCGGCATTTCAAATGGGTGTCGATGCGCCAGAGTCACTTCCTTCAGTGGAAGATCTTTGCGGCTGAACTTCGGCTAGAGGCAAGCCTGTCGTGACGTCTGAGGTACCTTCCCTCCTGGTGGAGCTAAAGCGTGCGTTGCAAGGGTCTGTTCCACGTCCCGTCCTTCTTTACTTCCCGCGTCGTCGCCAAAACTTGGAGCCCAGCTTCTACATTGTTCGACCTTTGTAACAAAGACGACGACGCGCAGCGCACGCCCAGGAAGCTGATGCGCCTCGAATCAAAAGCCCTGCGACACCGGATATTCGATACTGGACCTCTGTTTTTCGACTTTGCTGATGCTGGGTCTTTGATGCGGAGGATGCCAAAAAGTACACAACTGGCAAGCTCAGCAGCCTAGTCGCGCGACCACCCTCCAAGAGCCGCATTGCCATCTTAACAGCTGCCGCCGCTGCTGCCATCGCCCGCTCCTCTCCAACTCATGGTATTCCTTTCGTCCAGTCATAGCTAGACCTTTGGTTCTTCCCCTGCCACCATCCTTGCCGATCCAAGACTTTCAGTAAACAACCATGGCAGCGAATCTGTCAGTGTCGGACCAAATCCGGCAGCTCAACGATGCCCGAAAGCTCGTCCTGGGAGACGTCAAATACTATCCAAGTATCGTCAGAGGAATCCTCCCCATCATTGGACCGAACGCGGCGATCGAACTACGACGATGGGGCGCCGAATTCCTCGCCGAGGCCTTTGCGACGCCCGCGCTGCCGAACGGAGAGAAGGAGACGATGCAGCCCTACGTTTTGGCGACACTAGAATCGATGATAGAGAATGATCGAGAAGACCCCCAAGTCATCCGGAGCGTGATCCAGTGCGCTGCCAGCATCTATCCGCTGGCGTTGAGGTGGATGTACGTCCACACTCCCTAACCTTGTACAGGCTGAGACTAATGTTTGCGATGCAGCATAAACAACAGCTACGATACGATTACGTGGCAGAGAATGGTGGCGATCAAGCAGAAGATTCTACAGATATGGGACAATGCAACCCCTTCCGTAAGGATCTGCTGTATCAAGTTTGCGCAGCGTGTGGTTTTGGCGCAGAGTGTCGCTTCTGGTGCTGAGCTCAGAGTATGGCTTTTAGAGACAGGTTCGCGCAGGATATCGCTAACGTATAATACCAGTATGGTGGCACCCTCGACGTCTCCTTGGATAAAGTCCCCCCGGGCCACCAGTCCCTCGACCCCCGGAATTTGGAGGCAGAAGCATCAGGGCTCCTAGACCGAATGCTTATAGTGCTCCAAGAGAGCAGGTGAGAGTGATGGTAACACAGACTCCGGTCTCGGCAGCTGACTCGTTGTGATCGGTAGTGATGCATTGGTCGTAGATTCGACGCTCAATTGCTTGTCTATTCTCGTGAGAACGCGCCCGGCAACCTCGAACCGAGTCGTCAATGCCCTTCTCAACTTCAACCCCCTCAAGCTCGCAAACTCACCCCTCACACCCAGAACTCGCGTCATGATGAAATCGATGGAGAAGACAAGTCGACTGCTCTTGATCCACCTGATGAAGCGAGATCCTCACAACCCCATGACACCCAGGATTCAGCAGCACGTAGAGCGCATGATGCGCACCATGGCTGAGATCTTCGACGGCTCGGGAAGAAAACGACCACTCGGGGCACAGCCCCATGAGGGATATGACGCCAAACGACAACGGTTGACTCCCGCCCAGATCCAGGTGCCCCCGTTGGGTCCTGGCACACACAGCCTGGCAGATGTGTTCACATTGATCGATAATGACGCTCTAAGGAACTTTGACATCTTTCAGGTCCCTGCACCAATGGTGGCCAAGATCGCAGTCACGACGCTTGCGAGTATCGATCAGCAAGTGTTGGCCAAGGCGGTTGATGGTATACGTGGACGTCTAGACACCCTTGCCAGTGCCCCAGCTCCCGAACTGAATCCCAATACCGCCCCGCTGGGTGTGGATGAAGACGACGACGACTACGAGCCCGACTTTTACCAGGCTGAGGATACAGAACAGATCCTCAACAAGCTAGATGGCGCTCCTGTTTACGATGCGTCATCAGGTCTAGAGGACAGCCTTGCTTTGAAGTCGTTCCACCTCCACCAACCTCAGGCACTGACACCGGAAACGGCCCTAACAGCGGGTAACGGGACTGTGACGCGGGTGATTGAGATGATGAAATCTTTAGAGGATCCCTCAAAGAAGAGCAAGACTGGGTTCAGCAGGCTAGCTGCCAGTTCTGGAAACCGAGACTCGTGGATGACGATCCTGGCACGGCTGGCAACACGGTCAGTGGCCGGCCTTGAGGGGGTATCTGTCAAGGACGAGGGTGACCCGTCAGCACCGCAATCCCTCAGCAGTAACATCCGTGACGTGCTTTATGCGTACGTGATGGAGGACTTCCGAAAACACATCGACGTAGCAGTCTCGTGGCTGTGTGAAGAGTGGTACAACGACAGGCTACAACAGAAGACAGGTGGTGATCGACTGCCGCACTACGAAAAGTGCTGCCTGCGGCTGATAGATGGGTTCTTGCCATATCTGAACGCTCAGGACAAGGTGCTGACGCGATTCCTGAGTGAGATCCCGGAGCTGAACCGGAATATTCTATCTCGGGTGAAGCATATGTGCCGCGATCCCAGCATTGTGCAGTTGGCCCTGACGAGCCTGCTCTACTTGGTCATGATGCGGCCACCTATCAAGGAGATTGCTCTGGATACGGTGCAGGATATTTGGACCGAGTGTAAGTTGAGCATGTACCCCGTTTTGTGACATATGCTGACTTGTTTGCAGTCGAGGAGGCGAGGCCTATGGCGGGCAAGTATCTGTCCAAGTATCGGCCTGCTTTCATGGAGGCAGGACGGGAGGCAGCTGGGGACAATGCTGGGCAGGCGACAGCACCAGCCATCGCAGCTTGAAGCAGCCTGGCCTGAAACAGCCATGGCGTAAGATAAGGAGATTTGCCGACGAAAGTGCAAGGCGGCTGCGACTAATGCTTTCGGATTGTATTAAAATGTAAAGGCTACAGACGACGGAGTTGGGTGGTCATGATGAGCGGCTGGTGGTGGGACACGGCTCGCTTTCGGAGCGCCCATACGGATGGATACACATCAACTATAAACAAAGAGGGCGGGCCGTCGAAAACTGGCCCGAAAACAAGGGCATTCATTGGAAGGCGTTTTAAGGGGCAACGATGCTGCACACACATAACATAGGCTGGGTCTAAAGATGATGGACAGGGAACAGCCAGACAACTGTCGGGCTGTATGATTATTGTATCAAGTGGCTGCAAAAGAATTGAACCAGGGGGCGAGCATCTTTCGATGCAAGCCGAGCACGGATACGTGATGTGAATGGATGCGGATGCAGGCACAGATCAGGGATATTGATGTGTATCACGACATGGATGAGATGCGTTTGAGCAGATAATGGTGGGAAGAATTGGCGGGCTACGAAGCCAGGCGAATTGTCAGAATTGGCGTGACAAGTTTCTATTCTCAGAAGCTGATGTGAATGAATGGCCTCGTTGGGGGATACGACACTTGTGCGTCTAAATAAAGCCCTGGCGCTCAGGATCCAGTTCAGCAAGGCTGACAGTTGTATTGCGATGCGTGTTGACAGCCTAGGCTCCAGGAAATGCAATTTAGGGATCAGGCGTTGGGACGTTGACGGGAAATACGGATATATAGGGAGTAGGAATGAAGGCCATCATGATGGATGGCGGGTTGAAACCTCGACACGAGGGTCCATCATCATCGTCATACCCCGTCCTCAATGGATTCAAGCCTATCTCTAAGTGACAGTTCAGCCTCAACTGGGCATTCCTGGAGTTCCCATCTAGAGGCGCATGAGAGATGAGATTCCTCGTGCTTGAACTGTGATACAAGGCCTTGGCGGCCGAGCCGGGCCATGCCTCCAGCCGGGGGACCCCCCTGCAGACTCACCGGAGCACCCTGGGTCCTTGGATAGGCGGCCACGGGCGTTTTTCCCAAGGGTTCCGTTCAGGTGTAAACATGGGTTGCGTGTTTTGGGAAGTCCCGTCATGCCCCGGAATCTCATGTTGCTGTGGCATCAACGTCTAGAGTTTCAACCTGAGGTCCGTGACGTCGGCCCCAGGGCGGGATTGATTAGCTATTCGTGCTGCTCATGCTCATGCTCATGCTCAAATCTTACGGATACATTCTTCTCTTTCATCTTCCATCCTTGGCCACGGTAGCATATTTGCTTCTTCTGCTTCATCTCGCGATTTCCAACCACCGCTGAAAAAAGCCTGGCCAGAGATCCGGACGTCCCATTCAGCAGGAGTCAAAAAAGAGCCGTGAGCGGGCCCCCCCGGAGCAAGTGCCCGTCAAACCAGTTTTATTACGGGATTGGATACGGACGCATCCTCCACTTACCCGTCGATCCATCCAACGCGGCGTCCTTCCAACGGGCGGCGGCGGTGACGGCAGAACGGGGAGAGCCACCTCAGCGAGCGGGAGCCAACCCAAGATTGAACGCCAGCACCAACGCCAGTCAGCTCAGCCATCCAGCGTAACCCAGCCAGAAGCCCGAACTAACAACCTGCCTAGGCATAAGCCCAGCCATCCCTCCCTCCCTTGAAAGGAAAAAAAAACAAAGAAAAAAAAGAGGCGAAGGCTGTGCGTGTGTTTACTTTACTTAGCTTGCCGATTAATCTATTGTGCTACGCTGGTCGACGCTTACGCCGGGGAGAAGCTTGCTTGCTTGCTTGCTTGCCTGTTGTCCAATCCTCCTCCTCCCTTTTTCGCAGCTTTACCCAACATCAACATCAACAACAACACGCCCCCCCTTCCGCCTCTTGTCCCGGTGCAATGCGGAATCGCCTACACAAAAAGGAATTTTCCATTCACAAGGACACTGTCAACGGTACGTACGTACGCATGTCGCGCAGAGGATGCTCATATAGAGCCTTTTCCTATCTACGGATATTCAGCTGCATCTCTCGATGCCGCCCCGTCTTTGAAACAGCTCCCCACATCTTGACGGGGCGCATCTGCATTCCCTCCGTCCCGTCTTGCCCGTCCAATGTCTTCTCACCCTCAGCCCTCAGCCTCACTCACTCACTTACTCCCGCAAAAACTCTTTCCACTCCTCCGCATGAATCTCGGCCGTCGAAAAAAACCCTGACGCTAATCTCACTCTCCAGCCGCCGCCTCCCTCGCCGCCAGATTCACCGAACTACATGCTCCCGCCGAAAAGGAAAAGACCTTGACGCCTGCCTCCACCGGCTCCATCAACAGCATGAAAGGCCGGAGCCCTGCGACCTACAAGCCGGCAGTCGCCAGGTCGAGCACTATCCGGAGCGTACCCAGCTTCGAGGGCTCCGAGTCAAGCCCCGACAGCAAGCACAGCGCCTTTTCGAGTAGTGTCAACAGCACCGCCAGCGCCATGTCCAACAACCCCGAGCCGAACCACCACGCCCAGACCCCCGTCAAGCCCAAGGCCAACCCAAACAACACCTCAACCACACCCTCTCGCTGGAGCACCGGCGCGCCACGAGTAGTAGAACCTACCCCGGAACCAGAGCATTCTACAATGTCAGACGGACACGATCACGCGGACGGTCAATGGGACTCGACAATCGGCAAGGCAGGTTTGGGCAAGACTGGGCGTGTTATCAACAAGCTCGTCAGCGACAATGAATCCCTCAAGCGAGACATCCAGATCGAGCGCCTGCGCGCCGACGAGGCCAAGCAGGCCGCGAAGCTGGTCGAGGACAAGATGGAGCGCACCATCAGCGACTACGAGAGCCGGCTCCTCGAGGCCAACGTCACAAAGACTCTGCTGGCCCGCAAGGAACGCCAGGTCGAATCGCTAACAGCCACCGTCGACCTCGAAAAGAAGAAGACGGTCAGCGCCCTGGAGCGGGAAAGGACCTGGAAGGGCGAAATGGAGAAGACGAGGAAGGAGACGACAGTCCAGGTCGAAGAGGCAACAAATTATGCGCAGCTGATGGAAGGCCGATACAACGCCATCTCTTCACACTGGCAGGATCAAGGCGACGAGGTGAAGCGGGCCGTTTCCAAAATGAAGACCGAGATCGATCAACTAAACGAAGAGCGACGGAAAGACGACGACAAGATACAGACACTGAAGGACCTCTGCGGCCAACAAGACAGCAATATCAAGCAGCTTCGACATGAAAAGGAAGAAATCGCCCGCAAGTTTGAAGAGTACAAGAAGGCTCAAGAGGACGCGCTCAAGGACATCAAGACCAACGCAAGGAAGCGAGAGGATGAGCAAGAACGCCTATTAGAGGAGTCGAGAGAGGCGCTCGCCAAGCTAAAGTGGGCGTTGAACGTCAAGGAGAACGTCAAAGGCGCACAATGAGGGGCCATCAGCCTCTCTCGTTTCCACTCCATACTCGGACCAGGTCGAACAAAGAGAGGTTTGACCTGACCCCGAGGCTCTGTCAGCACCCATCTCGTCCTGCCGCTTACTCCAATTACTCTCTCTCCTCTTGATGTTTCATCAACAGCTCCTCGATTTCACGTCTACGAACACTGTCACGACCATTGCTGCCTTGATACCACTCATTGTATACCTTGTTGTTGTTTGCTTCTTCTCTTCACTTCAGATAGATGGACTGGACATTTACCTACTGGATATGGCTTTTGTTTTCTTCCCCAGTCTCACCGCGACTTGCCCTTGGGGCCTTGGGGTTGGCAGGGATAGGCGCTACTGGCGTTGGGCGTGCCTCCTCTGGCACTGGAAGTTTGGTGCCACTCTGCTCAGCTCAGGTGGCTCGTTGAATTCGGAATTACCCCTACTTTGAGGGGAACGGACTCGGGGAAAATAGAAAAAGAATGGAACCTGGGATTTCTTAGAGGCGGCTGATGAGAGGACAACCCAAAGCAAGGGTTGAGCAGCCTTTCTTGTCCTTGGGAAGACATCGGATACCCAAGCAGCCAATGAATATATTATTTGGGCGCGCATTGCTTTCGGATCCATCCATGTCAAACCTGGTTGTCCCTCTTTGTTTGTAAGAATGCTTGCTGGCCCGTTCACAAGTTGAGACCTGGCTCTGGCTCGACCACCGCCGACGACCCAAACCGCCCAGTCTATAGTAACTTTACCACAACCACAGTAATAATAATACATAGAAGAGATGATATTTTCCTGTTATGCTAGCCTCTCCGAGACGCGTACCTTGTCCCCACTTGTTTATCGGTCAGTGATTCACTGCTATAGCTCCTCAAGTCACAACCGTGAGGGCCGATGCCGCACTGTCTGGCAGTGTTTGTCACTTGCCAGCAACTGCCCGCGGGAAGGTGCATAGGAGAAGAATTTAATGCGCCTTCCTTCTCCCTCCCCGCCTGGTCAGGTGCCCCTCCTTCTTTCGTTTCTAATCTTGCTGCTGTGAGAAATCTCTGCTTCCTCCTAAACATCGCCTCCCCTCGCAAGCCCAAGCCTGTCGACAACAAAGACCGCTTACCGCCGAGTTCTTTATATCGCGACATACTAAGTCTTAAGGCGTCTTCCTCTATCTTTCTCGATCCTCCTCTGGGGGTAGTTTCTTTTCTTCTGGCGGCCCTGTTATCCCGCACCGGTGACTCCGCCGGCCTCGCGATCCTTCTCCCTCGATCATATCGCAAGGTCCTTGAGGCCGCGACTCAAGACTAAGCGGCCGCTACTATAACCTCGGGCATCGCATCGGCTAGGTATCCTTGCCGGTTTCATATTATTCGCGAGACCCAGATCCTCATACTGCCTTATCTGACCGAGCGACCCGCGGCCACCTTCGACAGAAAGATACCGTCCGCGATCTCCTCCTAAGCCCAGGTTCTATATCGCGTTCTTTTAAGGATCCTTTAGCACTGTGACTTATGCGAGCTCGCCTTGTAAGTAGTATATGTCTTTACTTGCTTATTGGCTAATTGGGCTCCTTTCCTCTTAGCATATATTTGATCGCGTTACCTTCTCGGAGTCGTCGGCCACGCCGCATTCCAGGTAGCGCTGCAACGGAGAGGAACTACATGTCATTTGCCACTGTCTTCTATGTTTCGGGTAATATTTGATCTTCTCTGTGGCATACGACTGTTTCCCGTTTGCTTCCCGTGGATTTAGGTGTGTTCATCTACACGGTTCTCAATTCTCAACAGTTGCGAACGTACTAACCTTATTACTTGAGAAACCCACCCGAAATCAGTATTCCAATCAATGATGCAACAGTAATCATGGCAGGCTTTATCGAATTTTACATCTCATGCAACCCTCCGCTGTTGCCTGAAGGAGTCTCCTTGGTCATGTCAGATCTGCAAGATTCTCTCGGCTCCTTGGTAAGTTGAGCGTGAAAAGTAATTATTTTGGCTCTAATAAATTACTTCGCAGAAAGTTCTTGAGGTTCTCTATGACCCCCAAGTACCATGGTTCAAGGTCATCGCTTATGTCGAATACCAAGCCGAGATTCTCCAATGGATGCAGTCTCGGCTGGGACAGCTACTCGAAGATGAAACCGTTGCCATTGACGAAGATGCTGACCGAGAGGACGAGCTTGACATTGGAGAGTCAAGAATTCAACCAGATGTCGAGGTCCTGGCAGACAAGCCTCACATTATTTCATGGCCAGTGTACTCTGAGAGATTGGAGGCTAACATGGGAAAATACGATACCTTCCGATTCCCTCAACATATTCAAGAACTCGCCCATAAGACAATATGGAGAAGCCTCGAAGGTGTTGAAGGGGCTACCATCTCGGATTTGACTTCCAAGTTCGACGTCTTATGGCCGGCCTCAGAGTCCAAGGCTAGCTTGCGGAAGCTTGAAGAGCCTGGGAATCTCCAGGTGACATACAACTGCGGCGAGACTTTGGCCTACATTGGAACCGAAAGTGATGCACAGTTTCTGGAAACTGTGACACGGAAGCTTGACACACTCTTGAGCTTCATGGTAATTCTCGGCTTCTTCCCATCTCAAACAGGATTTCTAACAATCACAGGATGCCCCCTTCACTGAGGAGTCACATCTGATACTCGCAGAAGCGGCGCGCCCATTTCGAGTTTCATACCGGTGTCTAACACATACGGGTCTTTCGAATTTGACATACATGGACCCCACCATCACTTTCGGAGCTGATCAAGAGCGCCAGCTCATTGAAGGAGCCGTATCTTTGAGAGCTGTAACAGCAGATGCCAGGGGCCGCCTGAGTCTCGACTCGACCGTTTACCCGTTGGAACCCAAACTAGCCAAAGACCCAAAGCTAGGATTCTCTCCGTTTGCTCACTATGAGTACACAAACAAACGCCCCAATACTTCGGCTTCAGCGTTGACTGGGAGTATCCATCAGACCCGTCAGCAGCAGGTGCTCAAGAAACCCGCACAGCCCTCTCCACATACCGCCAAGACACCCAAAGCAGCGAGTCGAATCTCAAAGATACTTGTTAACATCGAGAATGAAGGAGACGAATCCGAGATGCCCAGAAGTTCTGTGACGGGCAAGAACAACGTACAGAAAGAGACTGGGTTGGAGGGAATCTTCTTCTCAGGGTTACATGGCGATTCCTGGCAGGGCTCAAGATCACCGCTTCCAACCGAAACGTCGGTGGCAAATTGGATCGACGGCATCGAGCTTGGTTGCGCTGATGGGAGTCTGGAACTGATCCCCAGCCTTTCAGGGAGGAAGGAAGTTCAGCATGATGCCCCCTCTGATATGACTGCCTCGGTCATGACGCTCGCTGGTGGTGCACTTCTTGACCTGGGATCAGAAGATGGTCAATCTGGACCTGACCAAATTCCTAAAAACAGTGACATACAGCACTTTGAACTGCTCAGTCTTGAAGGAACGGTTCCCTCTCATCGACCCTTTGGTGCTCGGACACCAAAGCTGAGGCCCAAGGACGATTCTATCCCAAATCTATTGGACTCGGAGTCCCCTACCAAGATATTCCATGGCATGTTTGCTCCTGTCGACCCCTTTTCCCTCGAGATGGAGGCTGGCTTGAATCAAGGTGGCAACGCACGTCAGAAACAGAAAACGCTGCCGCCGGGAGAGAGTTTGATGGACTATCTCGACGGTCCTGTCCACACACCTGCCCTGATGGATTTCATGGACAGGGATAAGCAGAACTCTCAGCCCGGAAAGGAAAACAGACTGGCGGCAGGTGACAGTTCCGGCGTGGTATTTGGGAAGCTGGAAGACACTGCCAAAGAATTCTTCCAGACCATGAGGCAAAAAGCGGCCCCCCGTCCTACCTGGGCCAATATCGCATCGAAGAAGAAAACTACGGAAGGGCAAAACGAGGAGGCTCCTTTTGGCCCAAACGTTCGAGTTACGACTGTCCCGGCGATTCCCAATCCTGCAGGCTCAGAGTTAGAGAATCCCACTCGTGTCAACGTCGTGGGATCTCAAACGTTGGTGAAAAATGATGGCCCATCGAGAGGGATGAGCCCAGGGTTGGGGACAGTTTCGGGAGGTACAAGCCTACCAGTCAGTGCTACGCGATCTGTGCCAGGGATGGACTCGGTGACGCCAGATTTCATGGAGGGCATCGGAGTGGTTGCAAAGGCTGAAGGAAAACTTCAGGAACTGGTGAAGATTCTACAAGTCACGCCTGGTCTGATTCGTCTGGAAGCAAAGTTTGGCAGGGTGTGCCTCAAGAATCAGCCGCCATCGTTGGTCAACATTGGGCAAGGGCCTGCCTGGTCGTCGGACTCAGTGTTGGACAGACTCAACAGCAACGAGCATGGAAATCAGGGCTCCGTTGGCTTCTACACGATTCTCACGACCAATGGAGCCGAGGCTGAGCTACTTTCGCAGCTGACTGCTTCTAAGGCTTCGTGGATTCTCAGCGAAAAACAGGTCTACTATGAAATCGTCTGCAAGTCTCACGACGGGACAACTCCCTTTGTGGTGAAGGTGGATGCCGAAAGCTTCAAATACGAATGCCTCCCCGCAACTCAAGAGCTGTCTCATCTCTATGTTCACTGCGCCAGACGGGCTTGGGACGTCAAATTTGCGATTAGCCGGATTGACTTGGAGGCGGTACCTGAAGCCTTCAAGCTCTTTGCAGAGTCATTGGTTCACTCATTGAGTATCTCGTAAGTCGTGTGGGCCTTGCTCAAACAATCTGACAGTTAGACTAACTCTTATAAAGGACAAAGAACACGGGCGAGATGGAGATCGAGGCCGACCAGGACGCTAGGCTTGGATGGCAAATTGAGAGAATCAACATTCGGCACTTGGCCAAGTATCGCAATGGGCCCAAGGGCCGCAGCTGTTTAACGATCACAATGACACGCATCGTCAAGAAGTTTCCAAACGTGTCAAACGGGCCCAAGACAAAATATCGAGGCCAAACAGTTCCCACGACGCCACCTGGAAAGGGATCACCTACACAGTGGTTCGAGGCTCACATTTCCTCTACACGGGCAGAGGAAATCTTTGAGGAAAACTTGGACCTGGTGTTTGGGGAAAGAACGCGTTGGACGGCTGAAAAGCTCATGGAGGATGGTGTTTTGTCGGCTCTCTGCGAGCCCGCGTTGAGAATGGTGACCAAAATGGACCATATCGGCGAGTCAAACAGCACCTCGCAGGGTTTTCGGACGACCGGAGGACAGGCCTATGGTACAATTGACAGTACCAGAGACGGGAAGCAAGAGTACCAGTTCTGGTAATGAATGGATGGATGGCATGGATGTTTGTGAGAGGGTGTAGGGTGGAAATGGGACACGACGGTAAGTGAATTGTTCATTGTGTATGGAACGGGTTTATGGGGATATGCGAACTGGTTGATTTGATTTGATTTGGCGGATACGAAAAGGAAATGGGCGACTCGTCGAGGCATGAGCTTGATCAGGCTTGTCCAGTCATGAAAGATGTGCTGGTCCGTGTTTAGAGACAAAGGGAGGGATCAGATAGACGAGTTAGAAAATATCACGATCCTTGTTAGAGATCCCCTCAATTGCGCCAAGCAACTACTCCATGGATGCCAGCCGTCGACTCCATTTATAATTACGCTTATCGAGCCCACTGGGGTTAAAAATTGAAGCAAAAGGAACTATTCTGGTGTTTAATGATGGATAATCAAGTCTTTATCACTCAGTTTCTCGTGCATGGTGGTTTAAAGCCATCCATTGGGATATCTTGCAGCTCGTGCTGTGCCGCATACCAGCCGCGGCCCGACCGTTCCACGCGAAGCAGCGGTGACGTTGTAAGGGCATGACATCTCTGTGAGAGCTTCAACTGTGTGAGCGATAACTTGATACGGAAAGATTCGATTGGACGAGGGGATGGTGGACTCTATGTTGCTTTTTTTCACGGTGAAGCCGAGATGATGGGTTCTTGCAGAAGAAACTCCCGTACAGAGGTGGTTCAAGTTGGGTACTGCAGCAGCCAGTTATTGACACACCAAAATGTCAGCCTCTGACACCATGTTTCACAAAAACAAAGGTGCCCCCAAAATCCTATCGGCCGAGCCGAATGACGATGGTCATATTTTTTTTTCCCCTTCCCTTTTCCCCACTGATGCAACCTGATGTCAACTGCCGCAGGCGCCGCCTCCGGACAATAAAATCCCACGCCCACGCCCACGCCGAAACGGCCGAGAAGATCCACCCCCGGCCCGTGCCGTCGGTTTTCGCCGTTTTTTTTCTCTTTCGGGCGCCACGAGGGAATGGGAAGGAAACAACGAACGGGCTTTTTTTTGGTTCAAGGATCTAACTTGGAAGCGAGCAGTTGTTTCGAGTCGGGTGTCGTTACGTAGTGGCTACTAGCCCTACGCCCGTGTTATCCCACCAACCAACCTGGGTAGCTAGCAAGCTTCCCGGGTCGGAGCTGGGCGCCGCGGCCGCCACTAACGGACCCGGGCGTGGTTCCTCGGGGAGCCGGCCGACGATGTGTCTCGGGAGGAGGAGCTTCACGGACGACTTTGGGGCCGGCGATTTTTACTTGAACAATTGCAGAGAGAGCAGCTTGAAAATGGGCCAGATTTGACAAGACTGCCTTCATTATAATCCTAGTCACAGTGCATTATATAGTGTCTAACCACCCATGCTTGGACACTGTGTGTCGCCTGTCAACCCGATTCCGTTCCCTTCCGTGCCCGACCTTCTCGTCGCTCTGACAAATGACTGTTCTCTAACGTACGGTCTCGGGATAGGGGCCCGTATCTAAGCATCGCTCATTCATTGCTTGTCTAGCCATTGACAAGGTAGACACGCTTTCTCGACCTCTCACCTCCTGGTCGCCTGCACCCCCCTTCAGCCGGTTCCTGTCTTTGTGTGTCTTGCCTGGGCCGCGTCGGCCAATGAGCTTGCTACAATCAGAGAGATCTTCATCGACCCCAAATCTTATCGTGATCGATCCTTTGCCCATAAATCGGTTCGAGGGAGTGTATTGGCTCGCATCAGCCAGCCTCTCTGAACCAGCCTTGTCCGCTCATATAGCCATCCAGTTGAGACCATGGGCCCGTGTGGCCGGCTTGATCGGCAGCAGCCAAGACAATGTTGAGACGGGGGAAATGAAGAGAGAGCGCGTGTCAAGGATGCCCTCCTACCCATGGCGGGAAAATCAAAGGCAGTAGGTGAGTGGGCATGTGTAGGTTGGGTATCAATACTAGATTCTTTCAGAGCCTGCCCCCCCTTGACGTGATCAACATAGCATCGTCCAAACGCCTCTATAATCTTTCCACTGTCTCAAACAAACTTTTGAGCACCCAAAGATGACGCTTGGTCTCCAAGGCTGAAAAAATCATGCCACGCTTCGCCGAAGCCCGCCATGTCAAGCGCAGAAATCGAACAGTCTTCAACCCGCCGCCGCCGCCGCCGCCACCAATGTTGCAATGCAGCCTCTAGAGGGAGCCGCCGTCCATACCCTCCCTCCTCAGTCGTCCAGTCGGTAGATCAAGCGAATGATATTCCAGCACCAGTTCGCCGTCGAGTCTATCTTCCTCATGTCGCGTAGCCAATCTAGATATGCGTTCACACTCTCGGTAGCTTCCACGTCGAAGCGTTGCCCGCAAAGCGACGACCGAATTCGTACCAGCATCGGGTGCTGCTGTGATAGATGCAGCAGGATGAGAATGCCAAACAGGTTCTGTGACCAGAAGAAGGTGGTTGGCACCAGCCTCTTGTTGGTGCACGGCGGTGACAGCGCAATCGGCCACTTGAGCGACGCCTTGAGACACTCCGCCGCACCTTCGGCGTCTTCGCGCGTCAGGCTCTCTGGGTAGTGGAGAGCCTTGAACACGCATGGTCGGTAGATGAGATACTTGTTGTAGTAATATCGGGTTCGGAGGAGCGCCACCTGGATATCGGCGGCGTATGGGTAGCTCGCAGGGGGTGCGTCGAGGTCAGGCGTAAACATATATGTGCTCTGTAGAGGCTGGCCGGTATATACAGCCCCGAAGGCGTCGTGGGAGGGATCCGAGAAGCCCATCGACTGATTCAAGCTGTCTTGCCATCGAAGGTGGCCTGGAAGCATGCCCCGCCATTGGTCAAGTTGCGCGTCGAGTTGCTTCATCAGGGCCGCGCTACCGCTGCTAGACGGCCCTGTAAAAGACCCAAAACCTGGTAGAGGAAGAGCTGAGCTCATCCCGAATGCTGAGACGTGTTAGCACCACTAGTTACAACCACAGGGTTGAGGCGTATCCTGAAAGAAATACTAGCAACAGCTAGGCTTCCTCATCACTAACCCTTGCTGAGAGTCGAGTGGAAACTCGCAGAAAGCCTCCGCAGTACAATCTGCGATGCAAAGTGTTCCTGGAAATGAGTTGTCTGGTTGCCAATATAGTCGTCGTCGGTGATGGGCCCGCTAAAGTCTGGGAGGCCGATGCCATCGTCCAGCTTCTCCAGTCCAGTCAGGGGCAGTCCAAACTCCATATGAAAACACCTATATTGGCCATCAGCACAGAACATTCGGACACAACCAGTCTTCCTACGTTTCCATGATGGAGCAATGCCAAAATATCCTCTTAATCAAATCTGCTCGAGGGCCATGAAGCTCATTGGGTTTGCTGCGCTTGTTAGTCTGACCCAACGTGCACCGACCTGCTTTAGAACGGGGGTTCAAACCTTGTTATCAAGGCCTGGCAAGCCAAGGATGCGTAAACTGTCATCCTCCAACACTCCTATGGAACAAGTCAGTACAACATCGTCCAGCCCGGCCGAGCATCAGCACTTACCAGGGCCTGTCCGCAGCTCTGGTGGTATAGAGCCGCCAGTGCAAACATCTGAATATTCTCCAGGCTGACCTCGCTAAGTGCGAATCCCATTCGTTTTCTTGCTTCGTTAAAGTATCCGAGGCCCGGCGGCCGATCAATAGTCCCCCCCTTGATCCCCGATGGGCGTTGTTTGTACGCAGATATCGGAACTTCAGAAGTCGTGAGCGCCACCTCTCCGAGGGCAAGGACGAGTAGTACAAGCGACGAGATGGCTCCTTCCTGGAACCCATTGTTGAGGATGGATGTGAGTGTGTTGGAGTTGAACCATTGACGGTCCATGATGGGGTGGAGAAAGTTGATGACATCAAAGTAGCCCTTGCTGAACCGTTGCATCGTCTCCCAGTCGACGCTGGGAGGGCTGAGGTTGAGAGCTGACGGAGAGCCCGTAAGCTGCAGAGGCACCTGAAGGCTGGTGTTGCCTGGAAGGCCCACTGGCTGAAGGCCCTCTGAGGGGAGAGCGATGCTTGAGTCACGGAGCCCTCTTGGGAGCGCGGGGATATCGTGCTCACCCAGCGGCGATGGGGGCTTTTGGCCGAGGCTCTCGAACATCTGGCGCATGACAGGCCACTCCAGCATCCTGGACACTGAAGAGTCATAGCGATAGCCTCCCGCTTGGTGGGAAGGCGTCGGGCTCGTTGAGGGGAGAGACGCCCCTGGAAGAGGATCTTGGGTTTCGGGGTCCACCAGAAGCGGCGTGCTCGCGGGATAGGTGGTTGCCGGCTGCGAAGTGCTAAAGAGGGGAGGAGTCGTGGTTTCTCTGAGGCCCAAGTTGTCTATCTTGGACTCGACAGTTTTGAGGCGGTCTAGGATCTCAACCAAGGTCTTGTCCTTCCTACATGCAGAGTTTAGCAGACTTGAACAGCCGATGGTGGACAGCGGCCGAGAAAACGGCATCACCGTGGAATGGCCATGCTCAGCTCCCATGCCGCTTTGCCAGGCTCTTTTTCTTAAGACATACTTTGTGGGTTGAGGTTCTCGGTATCGGCAGTCAAGCTTGAATCTCTGACACGTACCGCATTTTGGCCTCTGTTCATCACATCTCTGCTTTCGGTTGCGGCACGTCTCACAGGCCTAGAGGCACATCAGCTACAGCTCGAATCGACTTGAAGGAGATGTATATCTCCAGCAGACGGAGTAAAGACAGGCGGTGCAGGGGCAGATGGAAGTTGTCGCCATCCATGGAGAGTAGAAGGGAACAACACTGGGGGGGATCCTGTCCTGCCCTGCGGTGGCCCCATGGATGAGGGGACCAGTAGCCAGGATCTTCAACAGGGGAGGCACAAGTGGAAACAGAACAAAGACAGACATCCATCAAGGGACCGATAATGTGAGTGAGTGAATGAATCAGAGGCTCAGAGATAGAATAGGCGAATCTGCAACGTACCTGAGCTGCAATGGCGCCGCGTTCTTTCCGACTGGTTTGCGACCCAGGCCCGGGTGAGACGTTGCTGGATGAGGGTGGCCCAGCGTCCATAGTGGGAAGGGGCAGCTTTCTGGCCGTATGCTCACATGTGAGTGCGACGGGAGAGGAATTGGGAAAACAGCAGCTCTAAAAAGCTCTCTAAGATGACTGTAATTCCCAGGTGTAATCGGTAGGCTCCATTGGGCAGGGCGCCCCGAGGCGAAGGAAAGGTGGTTGAGCGTTGAGCTCAGGTGGCCCCGTCCAGGGAGCGGCGGCGATGTGCGACGCTTCGCAAGCGGGCAGGCCAGACGAGGGTGAGAATAAAATAGGAGGGGCAGGACAACAAGAATGCACGCACAAGGGAGCTGAGGCGGGTGGCCAGCGGGAGAAGGACAGACTAGGGGGGGCGTTAAATGGGGTACGTGAAGTGAAGCGCTTCTCGACGACGAAAAACGGCTTGCAGAGGTTCGCGGGATGGGATGAGATGCAGAGGCGGCCGGACGTTGCTTTGGCTCGCAGGCAGGGGGAACGACGAGTAACAACCACGGGGCGGCTAGAGAGGCCTTGGTGTTGGGATCTGGCGAGACATCTTTGGGGAGAGAGTTTTTCAGCACGCGGAGACGAGCGAGGGCGCGGAAAAGATTCGCAAATGGGGACTGGCAGGATGTGAACTGAACTCGACCGGAGCCAAGTCCGACTCCGACGAGAGACGAGGGGAACAAATACAAGACTCGACAGAAGTCGAAGCTCCTGAGCTCCCCCAGCTAGAGGCGGTTGCCAATCCGTCAGAGCTGCCAGAGGGCTCCGTCCGAGCAGCCACCCCAAAGGAAGTGGAGGGTATCCAGGAAAATCAAACCGTCCTGGGCCAGCTCCATGGTGAGAGTGAGCCCACGCAGAGCAGAGCAGCGCAACGCACGCAACGCATCAAGCCCCCGGCGGCGGCGCCTGACTGATACACGGTGCACCTCGGCGCCGCGCCGCACCGCACCGCCGCACCGCACCACCGTGCTCATTGCCTGTTCTGCTGCGCTGCGCTGCGCTTCCGCTTCCACTTTCAAGGGGTGGTGTTGACTGCATTGCACTGCCCTGTCCTGCCCAGCACCGTGCCGACACCTCAGCCGTGGACGCACCGTCAAGCTTGGGCCGCCCCGGAGGGAAGGCATCGTCACTGGCGTCCCTGAGGTAGCATCCATGCCCGCCGGACGTCATCGCCGGATCTCACCACGGGCCGGGATCGAGCTCCCTCTCCCCTCCGACCTTGGGGGTTCCTCTCATGACAGCTCGCCAGATCCAGAGCCCACTCACACCCGATCGATACGCGCGCACACACACCAAACGTCTAAATCGACCAAACACGCGACAGAGAACGTTTAAGAACTCGCGCTTCATCGTCTGATGCACACTCCCTCTGGCGTCAACGCCGTCGTTGCCACTGCCGGGTGCCCGCCCTCTGCGTGATCGTCCAACCCCGTCCACCACCGTCCGCACCGACCGGCCGGAGCCTGTGAGGACACAAACCGTTCTGCTGGGAGGCATCCATCGTGTGTGGGGGAGACGGTCACCACGTCCGCTTCGGTGTTGCTTGCCCTCCTTTTTTTTTTCCTTTTTTTTCTTCTCTCTTCAACCCTTGCTTGTGCTGGTGCCTCTGTCGCTGCAAGTGCGTCGTGGCGGCGGTAGCGCCTCGCGATCGGCCTTCTCCATGCCCACATCGTTAGCGCGCGCCGGCCCTGGGAAGCAACAAGCATCTTTTCTTCATCAATCATGTGCCTGTGCCTGTGCCTGACCTGACCCGAACCCGGTCATTGCTGGAACTGCCGTCGTGGCGCCCGGAGGAGACCCATGGCAGCGTCATTTCTGCGTCTCAATCGACTCGACCGCTGCGTTCCCTACCCACGACAATTGTCTAATTTGAGCTCGACACCCACACGATGCAAGTCAGCCAGTGACGAATGTCGATGCAACCATCAGTAGTTGTGGCCGAACCTTGTGTGCATGGCGCTGTGGCACAGGTCAGCACAGTCCCACAGAACAATGGCATTTCGCCAAACGACCATTGCTAATTAGCATCTGACCGCCTATGGACATTCCCCAAACTCGATCCTGTGGCGGTCTCCTTCAGTCAAAAACTCGGTTGAGTGGCTTATTCACCACCTCGACTGGCTGCTCGAAAATGGGCCGGGATACCATGATATCACTTCTCATAGGACCGTGAGCTGTAGCTGCATATCATAAGCTCGGGTCACCCCCGCTGTGGTGGTCCACGGGCCAAGCCATGTGTACCAGACAATCTGGCGTGTAGCATAGGTCATCCTCAGAGCGTTTGTCCGTTGGAAATAAGGCTGAGTTCAGCCAGGGCCTGATTTAGCCACGATCGGCATGTCATTCTCGGCTGAATGAATAGAAGAAGAAAGGTCGGAGGTTGGCTAAAAAGCCAGAGCCGCAATATGCAGGGAACCGGAGGCACAGGGCCAACGTCCGGGAGGTCCGCCAACCATTGTGTGCCGTGAGGGTGTGGATTGTCATCTTTCACACTCATCTCAGCTGAACAAGGTGTTTGTGTAGATCACGATCCTTGGTAGGATTTTCTGGTGGTCCAGTATCCAATAGCCTTGCCGTACGGGCACTTTCGAGAAGGTTTGAGCAGGGGGAAGCCTGGCTGGACGCTGGCACCCAATTGCTGGATCCCGTCCTTGGCCTCGTGGGAGGAGTTGTTTCCGGACGTTTTTAACCCCCACATCTTTCGAAGGTTAGGCTAGGAGGAGCGCCACTTGTGTTGCACGTCGGCGGTAGCGCCGTATGCAGTCGTCCGTCCTTGTTCCTACAGCAGGTAGTATCGGTAGCAGTAACGTATGCTTAGGTATCAATGCTAAAAGGGCGCAACGTTGGCTGACAGGACAGCCCATGCCCCTGCTTGATTCCGGAGTTTTCGAAGGGTGACCGCTGCTTGCTTCAAGGAGCAACGGAACATGATAGCAACCTGGAGCAGTTGGTGACAGGTCATATTCGAGCATCAAGGTAGCACGGCGCTAGCAACGTCCGCTGAACATGCCAACATGTTTGTGGGCTCGGCACTCTAATGTTCCTGGGGGGAGTTCAGCCGGCTGGTCCCTTGAAAGTGTGCGCATGACGCACGAACGGAGGCAACGAGACACTCAGCTTTTCCGGGTTGTTGCTTGGTTGTCAACCGCCAGCTGTGGACCACTAGAATCCCCCAGAGCCGTTTCCATGGCTGAGACGTCGGCCGTGGCTGAAGAAGTCTCCGAACAAGCAATGCGACCAGGAATCGGCGACTCCAGCGAGGGGGTTGAAGGGCCCCCCAGGACCAGGGTCCCGCTGGGTCTAAACTAATGTCGCAAGATGGGGGATCTAAAGGCGCACCCGAGGGCTCCCCCGACAAGAGTCGAGCAACGGCGGGCAAGGGTTTGACGACACCAAAGAGGGTCGATGGAGTCGCTAAGGTTCTGCTGGATCCAGTGAGGGACGAGAATGAGCCGAGAGCAGAGCAAAAGAAGTAACAAAGGTCATCATGGAGTCGTCATCGTGCCGAAACGACGCTTCTCGTCATTCAAAGTGACTCGGGCGACTTGACAAGTGACGCTTGCGACTGGTGAGAGGGAGAAGCGGTGTCTCAGGTCCTCAATTTCTGCGGCGAACAGCATCCACCAATGGACCCTCCTCCTCGGGCTCTGTCTTAGGGGACGAGGCCCAGAACACGCCTCAACGCCTTTTCATGCAAGTGCCTACATCCATACCACCCACGGCAGTAACACCTTCCTTCCGCGCCCTACCCACCCACGCGAGGCAGGTATGTACCTTGCGTTACCGAGGCACCTTCCCCTTGGTCCCTTGGTGTTGGTGCCACTGCCAGCCCGTCCGTGTAAGTTTACTTGTAACACCTTGCATTGGTCCAGGGAGCAGCTGCCAATTTTCCTGATCTGCTGCTGCTAAAAGAGGTGTCATGCTGAGGGTAGGACCTGATTGGGCCAAGGGCAGATAACTCCAGATTCGGAAGCAACGACGAGTGCATGAGACGATATGACGTACGCCCCAGTCCAAAGATGATGTTATCCAGGGTTGATTGCAGCATCAACATGATCTTATCCGACTGGGCAGAACACCACCATTAGCCCAAAGCCCATGAGGAAACATGAATCGTGAAAGAACCTAAGCTGTCTGTGATCGACAATTGGGTCTTGATTGGATGAATAGATGTGTCGAAGTGGGTAACTGGGACTTTCTCCACTTCCGGCACCCGGCTTTAGCAGTTGTTCCACTCCGGCTTAACCCTCTTGGGCAAGTCAAATTCACGGAACGGTCTTCCATCTCCACCCATTCTTTGCACGGATCCCATTCCCAAGCACTGACGCCCGTTTCTGGAAGAGGTGAACAAGCCCTGCCTGTCTGTATCAACCAACACCTTGCCTTGTGCCGCCCGCCGGAGAACACGACGAGTAAGACAAACTCTTTGTCTTGTGTGTGGTAGCAGCTTGCCCTTGGCACGCAGCGTGCTATGCCCTAACTGTCGGGTGGGTGCCTTTGCTGTGCTCCACTCACTTGATCGAGCTCCGATCGAAGCTCACGTCCTTGCTACGATGGCCTTGGGGATCCTTGAGGCTCCGGGTGTCGAGCATGTTCCTGGTATGTCTTGATCATCACCTCGACTCCCCGTGGTGCGCGCCGTACTTGGCCACTCGCCAGGCTCTGGTGCTCCCAAGCCATACCGATCGATCATGAGACGCTGACACCACCACAAAGGTACGACCCGGTACTTCGATGATCCTTCACAGCCCCAAACCGCCAGCGAGCATCACGAAAACCTCAAATTCGATAGGAGTGGGAAAGAACCCATTATTCTAGTACGCGTCATGTATTCTCGCCCGTCTATCGGTGGCCATGGCACTGACGCAAACTCCAGATTCCTCAACCATCGGATGATCCGAACGATCCACTAAACTGGCCACTTTGGCGACGCGACCTCATCACCTTTCTGCTATGCTTCGCCGGCATTCTTGCTACCGCCCTTGGCCCTATCCTCGCCGCCAATACCATCACGATTGCCCTTGACTTCTCAAAGGACTTCACCAAGGTTGCCCTGCTGACTGGATATTTTCTGCTGGGCTGCGGTGCGGGTGCGATCTTCTTCGTCCCGTCCGGTCGTATCTGGGGCAAACGCCACCTCTTCCTCGTTGGAATATGCATCCTCATCGCTTCGAGCGCTTGGGCCGGGTCTGTCGGTACCAATTATGGCAGCTTCATCGGCGCCAGAATTGTCCAGGGTGTCGGATGCGCTCCGTATGAGAGCCTGCTCAATGCGGCTGTTGGTGATCTATACTTTGTCCACCAACGAGGCGTGCGCATGGCCTTCACCAACTTAGCCGTCTTTGGAGGTGCCTTCTTCACCCCCATCCTTGTTGGAAAGATCACAGAGGCATTGGGCTGGGATTGGACATTCTACTTTGTTGCCATCTTCCTCGCGGCTGCCTTGCCGGCCGTGTTCTTGTTCTGCCCTGAGACAGCATATCGTCGAGCGGCGAACTTGAATACGGACACGGTTGTCGAGTCTGAGACTGGGCCATCGGCAATCAGCGAGCACAAAAACGAGGGCTCGGCGTCTGAGCCCCAGCCTGACTCGCCACCTGTTGCGGAGCGAGCTGGGCGTGAGGTGGGCGGTATAGGATTTATCGCCCTTCCCAGGTCAAACGCTCCTCAACCTATCGGCAATAAGGTGGGCGGTGTGGGATTTGTCGCCTTTCCCAGGTCAAACGCTCTTCAACCTATCGGCGATATCAACACTCCCAAGAAGACATTTATTCAGTCAATCTCGCTATTCGACGGCCGAAAAACAAATGACCGATATTGGGTCCTGTTGTTGCGGCCGTTTCCTCTGTTGACCCATCCCGCTTTCATCTGGGGTTGCCTGATTCAGGGAACCATGATTGGCTGGACGGTCTTCATTGGAGTCATCGTGGCAGCCATCTTCATTGGGCCTCCCTACTACTGGGGCGAGGTAATGGCCGGATATACCTATACGGGTGCATTCATCGGTGCCCTCGCTGGCTTCATCTTGGCGGGCCTGCTTGCTGACACGAGCGTCAAATATCTGACCAAGCTCAACAGGGGCGTTTACGAACCTGAGTTTCGAATTCTACTTGTGATCCCCATGATGATCATCGGTAGTATTGGACTGTATGGGTTTGGCCTAACGGCTGGCAAAGTGCTAGAGGGCAAGTACACGTACCATGTACCCTTGGTCTTCTTTGGCTTTGAGGTTGCCGGCATGGTAATTGGTGCCGTGGCAAGCTCTCTATATATTGTCGATGCCTATCGTAGGTTTTATGATTGCTATTGCGGGCCCCATCTTGCTAACTCTGCCAGGCGATCTTACGATTGAGGGGTTTACCATCATGATCATCTTCAAGAACTTTTTCAGCTTCGTCTTGACGTTTTTCGCGTACAACTGGATCAATGACGGCGGCATCGAACGCACAATGATATCCATCGCCTCTATTCAAGTTGGAGTCTGCCTTCTAAGTATTCCTATGTGTGAGTTGGAGGGTCACAACAGCATTCGGAGCAGTGCTGATATTTCTACAGATGTTTATGGGAAACGAGTTCGAGCCTTTTACTATCGCCACGATCTTCTTGCTCTGACCGGTCTTCGGTAAAGAGAATGCACAACACAACAACCTTGGTGCTTGTTCCACATTATTAGAAAAAGGGGTTAGATGCTAGATTGACGTATTGATTATGGCCGCGGGGCCTAGATGTCGTTGCATATTAATGGTTAGTACCTCTTGTGAGGTTTGGGGGTTCTTGACTGGGCTTGGAAGTTTTCAGTATTCATCATGAGTGTGGGAAAAATCACGGATCACCGACTCAAATTGCCTCTTGTCACCTTTTTTTTTTTGCTCCCCAATTACGATATCTCAAACAGTTAATGAAAACCTATCAATGCAAGCCTACTAATGTTCATTCTGACCGTCCAGCCTTGATGTTTTACCGTCCAACTCCTCATGCCTTGACACCACCATTGGCCGAGCGGGCAGCAGCAAGAGTTGACTTTTTGACCAGACGCAGACCACCAAGCAGCATAACAGCCAGCTCAACACCCAGGATGACGGCCAAGGTGACCAGAGCGCCAATAACACCCGCAACGGCCTTGGAGATGCCAGAGCCGGAGCCAGAGTCGGAGTCGGAGTCGGAGCTAGAAGTAGAGGTGCCGTTGCCAGAGCAGGTGCCGTCGGTGTTTCCACAGAGCTTGCACCATTCCTCGTCGTCCTCGATGGCGAACTTGGACATGCCAGCCTTGAAGTCCTTCCAAGACAGCGTCTCCTCCTTCTGGCCGAAGAGAGGGAACAGCTTGGGGGTGTTCTCAGCCGCAGTACCGTTGGCAAAGTAGAAGCGCACCTTGACGTCGTCGACGGTGGGCTTGGTGGCGTTGGTAACGAGCTCGATGGCCATGGAGGAGGCGTAGTCGCAGATACCCAGAAAGTCCGAGGAAGCCTTGTCAAGACCCGCAGATCCGAAGAAGGCCATGAAGGTACCGTAGGCGCCGAACTGAATGTTGAGCTTGGGGTTGCCTGCTTGGCCGTTGGCCAGGGGCTCCAGGGCCTCGAGGATCTGGCCGGCGAGGACAGCTCCGGCCACAGCACGAGAGGCATCGGTTTTGTTGTAGGCAAGGTTCCATTCGTGAACAGAGGCGAGATTGTAGAGCCTGGCGAGAGTAGGCTTGTTGAGAAGGTTGTCAGATGGGATGCTGGAGTTGTGAATGCGAGCAACATTGATGAGGTCAAAGACTGCACGAGTCAGCATTCATATACTATCGCAAAGAGCTGTGACATACTTGAATAGGCGTTCTTAAAGGTAGCATCATCCTCCCCGTAAGTACCGTTAATTACGGGAAGGAGGTCTTTGTAGAAATCAAGAGAGCCTTGATACGAGGCCTTATACTCGGTTGACGACAAGTAGGCATTCGAGCTAACCTCGGCGTTGGTGCAGCCGCTGTTTCCCTGGAGCCAGGCGCTATTCTCAGAGTCCTTGGCACTAGCAGCGTTGGCGACAGAGTTGACGGGGATATACTGGTATCCGCTGAGGGGAGCCTCAACCTTGGTGCCATTGGCGAGTGTTTCGGTCTGTTTAACAGGGGGATACAGGCCTTGGAGGAAGACAAGAGCCGAGTTCTGCAAGACGGCGTCCACTGGTGCAGTCACGTCGAGCTGAGAGAGGACGGCAGTATCAGAGCCGAGACCTTTGATCTTGCGTGAAGCATCGTTGTCGACGTAGGTGTCACGGTACCAGGCGCCCGAGGAGTGGACCTCATCAGCGCCGAGGGCAGTCAAGTTGACGGGCTTCCAGGCCTTGGCAGTACGGTCGCCATGGCGGTGGAAGACATAGAGGCCCAGGACATCCTCGGCCGCGGCGAGGGAGGGGATGGAGAGGAGGAGGGGAAGAATGTTTGTAAGCATTGGGGCGGTAGTTGTTGATGTGGATGTCGATTGAAGCTATACACACGGGGTACCAGAGAAGAGGTACGGCAGACCAGACAATGCCAGCACTCTAGAGATTGGAGCCGCACTCGCCAAGAAGAATAGAGAAGTGGAATAAGAAAAGAAAAGAGAGTAAGAGAAGAGAGATGGTAAAAGTACCTAATGGCGCGAGACCAAAGATAACATTATCTTTAGCCTTATTTGTGATGGATGGATAGTGGGAAGAT